>JAJAGP010005603.1:0-31209 GCA_025084515.1 Ancistrus triradiatus
AAAAGCAGGCCAAGCACTGACCCCTGAGGCACGCCATACTTCACTTTTGAGAGCTTAGACCTTAGATTATGTATATGAACAAACTGGTACAGGTCGGTTAAGTAGGATTTAAACCAAGAAAGTGATAATCCCTTAATACCTACAGTATTTTCTAGTCTGTTTAGAAAAACATCATGATCTATAGTGTCAAATGCTGCACTTAAATCTAACAGAACAAGAAAAGAAACACATCCCTTATCTGAGGACATTAACAAGTCATTTAGTACCCTAATTAGTGCTGTTTCAGTACTATGATGGGACCTGAAGCCAGACTGAAATGTTTCATAAATATGTGGGAGGAAACCGGAGTACCTGGAGGCAACCCACACAGAAACAGGGAGGACATGCAGACTCCACACAGGTGGAACCCAGAGTAGGGATCAAACCGGGGATCTCGGAGCTGTGAGGCGTCTTCATAGGAGGAGATTCGTATTGGATATTAATGAGTCTTGGGGTACATTTATACAGACACCTGTATCTAATAATATCTGTCCAATGCCTTATTATGACACCAAGCACACTAATACTACAACCCAAAATCAGAAAAAAGTTGGGATGGTATGGAAAATCAAATAACAAGTACAGTGTTTCTTACATTTCCTTTGACATTTATTTAATTGCAGACAGTACGAACCCAATATAATACAGTGGTGCTTGAAAGTTTGTGAACACAGTTAAATAAATGAGACAAAAATATTATACTTGGTCATTTATTTATAGAGTAAAATGATCCAATATTACATATTAGTGAGTGGCAAAAGTATGTGAACCTCTAGGATTAGCAGTTAATTTGAAGGTGAAATTAGAGTCAGGTAATTTCAATCAATGAGATGACAATCAGGTGTGAGTGGGCACCCTGTTTTATTTATAAAGAACAGGTATCTATCAAAGTCTGCTCTTCACAACACATTTGTGGAAGTGTGTCATGGCACAAACAAGGAGATTTCTGAGGACCTCAGAAAGAGAGTTGTTGATGCTCATCAGGCTGGAAAAGGTTACAAAACCATCTCTAAAGCGTTTTGACTCAACCAATCCACAGTCAGACAGATTGAGCAGAAGTGGAGGAAATTCAAGACCATTGTTACTCTCCCCAGGAGTGGTCGACCAACAAAGATCACTACAAGAGCAAGGCATATAATAGTTGGCGAGATCACAAAGGGTAACTTCTAAGCAACTGAAGGCCTCTCTCACATTGGCTAATGTTAATATTCAGGAGTCCACCATCAGAAGAACACTGAACAACAATAGTGTGCATGGCATCACCAACATCCCAGAGTTGAAGCTGTTCTGTATGGAGGAATGGGTTACAATTCCTCCTAGCCAGTGTGCAGGGCTGATCAACAGTGACAGGAAACGTTTAGTTGCAGTTATTGCTGCACAGGGGGGTCACACCAGATACTGAAAGCAAAGGTTCACATACTTTTGCCACTCACTAATATGTAATATTGGATAATTTTCCTTAATAAATAAATGAACAAGTATAATATTTGTGTCTCATTTGTTTAACTGGGTTCTCTTTATCTATTTTTAGGACTTATGTGAAAATCTGATGATGTTTTAGGTCAAATTTTACGCAGAATATAGAAATTTCTAAAGGGTTCACAAACTTTCAAGCACCACTGTACAGTTTTTCTTTGGTCAACTTAATTTCATTTGTTAATAAACAGCAAGTTACCAGCTTCGTGCCCTGGGTTCCATCTCCCACCGACACCATTCCTGCATGCAGTATAGTGTGTCCAAGTGGGCACATGTCCAACAGAAAACAGAGAAGGCCCTCCGTCAACACAAAAAGCAGGCCGGTTGCCAACACAGTCAGACCCCTACCTTTCAACCTGATGATTATATCTGGCACTTGACCCAGGACATGCAATTTTACAGGTGCAACAAGAAGCTGAACCCCCATGATACCGGAACTTTCCCAATACAGTGGTGCTTGAAAGTTTGTGAACCCTTTAGAGATTTTTAGATTTCTGCATAAATATGACCTAAAACATCATCAGATTTTCACAAGTCCTAAAAGTAGATAAAGAGAATCCCAGAAGTTGAATCTGTTCATCTGGACATAGGTTTTGTCGGAGAAACGTACTGAAGAACTCCAGACTGAAGTAGTCACTTAGATGAAGAAGTCACTTAGATGAGTGACAAAATGCTTCTCCAACAAAATGTCCAGATGAACAGATTCAACTTCTGGGATTTTCTTACCTGGATTATTGAGCATGCATCAAGACGTAGACAAAGAGAACCCAGTTTAACAAATGAGACAAAAATATTATACTTGTAATTTATTTATTGAAGAAAATGATCCAATATTACATATCAGTGAGTGGCAAAAGTATGTGAACCTTTGCTTTCAGTATCTGGTGTGACTCCCCTGTGTAGCAATAACTGCAACTAAACGTTTCCTGTAACTGTTGATCAGTCCTGCACACCGGCTTGGAGGAATTGTAGCCCATTCCTCCGTACAGACCAGCTTCAACTCTGGGATATTGGTGGCTTTCCTCACATTAACTGCTCGCTTCAGGTCCTTCTAAAACATTTCGATTGGATTAAGGTCAGGACTTTGACTTGGTCATTCCAAAATATTAATTTTATTCTTCTTTAACCATTCTTTGGTAGAACGACTGTGCTTAGGGTCGTTGTCTTACTGCATGACACACCTTCTCTTGTGATTCAGTTCATGGACAGATGTCCTGACATTTTACTTTAGAATTCTCTGATATAATTCAGAATTCATTGTTCCATCAATGATAGCAAGTCGCCCTGGCCCAGATGCAGCAAAACAGACCCAAACTATGATACTACCACCACCATGTTTCACAGATGGAATAAGGTTCTTATGCTGGAATTCAGGGTTTTCCTTTGTCCAAACATAACGCTTTTCGTTTAAACCAAAAAGTTCTATTATGGTCTCCACAAAACATTCTTCCAATAGCCTTCTGGCTTGTCCACATGATCTTTAGCAAACTGCAGACAAGCAGCAATGTTCTTTTTTGGAGAGCAGTGGCTTTCTCCTTGCAACCCTGCCATGCACACCATTGTTGTTCAGTGTTCTTCTGATGGTGGACTCATGAACATTAACATTAGCCTTAATGTGAGAGAGGCCTTCAGCTGCTTAGAAGTTACCCTGGAGTCCTTTTATTACACGCCAACTATTACACGCCTTGTTCTTGGAGTGATCTTTGTTGGTTGACCACTCCTGAGGAGGGTAACAATGGTCTTGAATTTCCTCCATTTGTACACAATCTGTCTGACTGTGGATTGGTGGAGTCCAAACTTTTTAGAGATGGTTTTGTAACCTTTTTTCAACCTGATGAGCATCATCAACTCTTTTTCTGAGGTCCTTAGAAATCTTTCTTTCATGTCATGACACACTTCCACAAACATCTGTTATGAAGAGCAGACTTTGATTGATCCCTGTTCTTTAAATAAAACAGGGTGTGCACTCACACCTGATTGCCATCCCATTGATTGGAAACACCTGACTCTAATTTCATCTTCAAGTTAACTGCTTATCCTAGAGGTTCACATACTTTTACCACTCACTAATATGTAATATTGGATCATTTTCCTCAATAAATAAATTTCCAAGTATAATATTTTTGTCTCATTTGTTTAACTGGGTTCTCTTTATCTACTTTCAGGGCTTGTGTGAAAATCTGATGATGTTTTAGATCATATTTATGCAGAAATATAGTATAGTAAATTATTTAAAGAGGTTACTAGCTTAAGCTTCCCGGCAAGCTTTAACAGTTTTCAGCAGTAGCCCCGTCTACATTGTGTGTCACCTTCTAGATTTCTTGCCTGGTCATCCTCTTATTTTGGTTTTCAAATTCTGGACTTTATTGACATTGATCCTGCTCAGTCCTTTGGTGCCCCTGCCTGTTTTTGTATAAATCCTTGAATTGGCTCTTTGCATTCGCCTCTCATTTCTGCCAAATCATGACACAGAGCACTATATTTTTGTGTTTATATTTTGGTGTTGTGTATTTTTCTCATTTCCTTCACATAAAAAAAAATATGTTGTGTTTCTGGCAAATACAGTATCTACAAGGGAAATTAATTTTGAAATTTTGATAACATGCTTAATTGTGTACTTTTTTGCCCAATTCTCAGCTGATGGGGATTGGTTTACAAAAACCTGTTTGGCATGACGGATGAGCTTAAAAGTGGATTGTCAAATTTCATTGCCCTAAAATTGTTACATTTCAGTACAAGGCTTACACAGTTCCATAGGATGAAACCCATCTATGATATACAGTATTCATTTCAATTCATTAGTAAGGCATTAGTGGAATATATTTGTTTTTAGTTTCTAGAGATATCATAACATGCCAAGTACAGACATCCTAAAGCTACAGTAAATAAGCAATATCTATTCCTGTTGTTCTGCCATGCCAAGGATTATAATGCATGTACAGAGCATATAGTTTCAACCTGGTGCTGTATCTCCACTTAAGCAACAAACCTGTATAAACCATTTGCTCTAAACAAAAAGATCTCAGTGAGAATCCTGTGGCTGCTGGCAGAATGTCTGCAATATCTTTTGCTGCCTGTCTATCAACTGTTGCCAGGCTTTAAGAGGTCTTCTTTGTTTTATTTTCCCCATTGTTGAACAGCTTTATGATTGATGGCATGTGCATGTAATCTGGCTGCCACTTACTGTAATATACTGGGAAGCAGCTAGCTCTGTTCATGGTGCTGAAGGGCGCCATTACTGACGATGCATTGCTTCAGAGAGCATTACTCAGTTACAAGATGCCATAAAGCCTGGAAGACAAGCTTTCAGCGCACTCACCATGTACAATGATAGTGTGTGAAATTTAGGGAATGAAACAGAACCAGGCTTTAGAGCATGAATTTACACCGGCACACCTGTTAGGTTTCATTCTTTATCATCCAAACAGTTGTTTTTCCTCTTTTTCAGCAGCAGAACACATTTACTTCAGCGCTGCAGGGGAGTCCTTTATCAATTCCTTATTCTCAAGCTCTCTGAGCTCCATTCTGTTGCTCCTCGTGCTTTGTCTTTGCCGTCTCGCCTGTCAGTACTACTCCCTGTTGCACACTCACTGACTTCCTATCATATTCACACATAATCTCAATTTCTGGATAGGACAAATCAAAGCAGTGTATTCAGTTTTGTTACTGTGCTTACATGACTCCTGAATAGCTACCTGCCAGTATACATTACTTTGAACAGTTTCAAAGCTTTTTGTTACATGTTTTTATTACACAAGCTCTCACACTCTCACACACACATTTATCTGAAGGGAAAACAGTCTGGTTGAACCATAGACTACAATAACACAGTGCCTCATGAAACATAAAATAGGAACCCCTTTGAGGTAAAGACATTTACAACGCTGTGAATGTGATGCACCATTCTATTAGGGTGATGCTTGAATTTAAAACAACCACTATCAACGTGCAGCCAATATTTTTATGTCTTGTTTTTCATGATACATCTTTTATTTTTAATGATATGATCATTCCATTTTCTCCCAAGTGGGCCTGGGGGACTATTTATTTAACACAGTGCCCTGGAGGAATGGAGCACCATCTCACGTCTTCATCATTATAAATATAATGCAATAAACTCTAATATCTTTCCAATTACCCCTCAACATGCCATATGTAAAACATCAAATTGTCAGTGCTTGCCAGAGTCAAATGTTAGAGAAACAGAAATGAGCTGAGAAAACAGCACATACTGCTGCTATTTAGTTTTTACAATCAAATCAAAGGACACGTTTGTATCATTCATACCCACTTCACGTATTCGCCACAAAAGAATGAATACATATACAGTGATGTGTAACAAACCCCACATAAAACTGAATGGGTAGCCTTTATGTTTCTATTTATGTGTCTATTACCTGCATCTTCACTATACTTACTCTTTAACTGTGCCAATTATTTGATTTCAATATTTTTTTCCTCAAAACAATTGGCTACATTATGAATCTGATTTGTTTTTCCTTTCAGACTATTGTCATATTTTTCATCTTCTGTGATTTTTCTCCTGTTGTTACATTGCTGTGCTAATGTTTTAAATCAGCTGCCTTCAAAGGTATCAGTGTAGTGTACCTTGTAATGTACCAGTTTCTGTTCACTCATAAGTCTTCCTGGTAATTTCAGGAAAATTACCACTTCAATGTACCTGGTATATAGACTTGCAATGTCTGTATACTTAACTTCTCCTTTAGTTTACACTGCTTGCGTGTTAAATATTAAAACACCAAATAGCCTTGCTTATCATATGAAGTATAGCATATTTTAAACACTTTATTCAGCTGATGTAGGCCTTCTATTAATCATTAGGACTGTTGCCCAGCTCAGTCAGTTCAAAATGTTTTTGCAATTTTCCCTATACAATTTGGAATGGTTTCTCAGACTTTGTTAAGAATGTAAACGCTATGGTTCAGATTAACACCAATCAGCAATGGTTCCATGTTCTTGTAGGGCTCTTTCATGTCATAGACAATGGGCACTGAAGGGTGCACTGCACCACTGCATAACAGGACAGCTGTTAGGCCTAACTTTGACAAATCTATAAAATTATATAATATTTGGGGGTTATATAAATAACCCAACACCATGATCATCAATGTCAGTGCTGAAATAGAGGTTGTCAACCTGTGTTAAGGAGTTTGCCAAATGTTCTTGATAGTTTCAAAATATTCCAATTGTTTTGTACCTGATGACAGCAATTCAATTTAAATTTTGAATTAAGTACATCTGCTTTAACTTTTGACAAATCTAAGATAATGATAACCATGCATTTAGGATTTAACATCTGGATCAGAGTTTGTTTCCACATTTGGTTTGTGCTTTGAGGATTCTTCATCTGCATCATTTAGGCTCCATGTATCTGGTGTCTTGGTGCATGCTCAATAATCCAGGTAAGAAAATCTCAGAAGTTGAATTCAAATTCAACTTCTGGAATGTCTCTGGTGTATTTGATGCTGGCAAATTGTCATCATTTGACAGCTAGTCTCATGGCTGAAGGCAGATTGGGATCTTTAATAGGTTTTTATTTTTATTTTAGTTTAAAAAAAGAAGCGAGAACAGAAGTCAGATACTCTGGTCAGATAGAAGTAACAGTCTGTCAGGTGACTGTTCTTGATATCATTGAGACTGCAAATGACATTGACTTCTGAGTACCTCTGAGCCAAGCTCTCAAGATTATTGTACATGCTGCACAACAAATTGAGAAACATAAGGTTTGTCTTTTTACAACTGAAGCGGAGCTCAAATACTTTCGTAATAAGTGCAGTCATATTGTGTCTTTGAGCCTTAAGTGTATACTTGCTACAGATGTAACAGAATAAATCTTTCTGAAGATAGTAAGTCCTACTACGTATGCTGACTATGCTATTAGCTTAATAGCATAGTCAGCTATGGGTCAGCTATGGGACAACTGTGGGAATGTGGTAGCCTAGCGGGTAAGGTACTGGACTATGGACCAGAAGGTCCAGTGTTCAAATCCCATCTTTGCCAAGCTTACACTGTTGGGTCCTTGAGCAAGAACCTTAACCCACAATTGCTTGGATTGTAAGATTGTATCAATTGTAAGTCGCTCAGGATAAGGGTGTCTGATAAATGCTGTAAATGTAAATGTTAAGGCATACAACATCCAAACAACATCTATAATTGTTAGCAGCTTTTATAGTCTGTCTGCCAGCATCTAACCTGAGGTAGCATGTCCAGGCATGCCTAAGACAACATTTACACTGAGGCATGGCCAGGAATGATTGATTTGACCAAACAGCTTACTATATACTACTATATATACAGTGGAGCAAAAAAGGATTTAGTCAGCCACTGATTGTGCAAGTTCTCCTACTTAGAAAGATGAGAGAGGTCTGTAATTTTCATCATAGTTACACTTCAACTATGAGAGACAAAATGACAAAAAAAATCCAGGAAATCACATTGTAGGATTTTTAAAGAATTTAATTGTAAATCATGGTGGAAAATAAGTATTTGGTCACCCACAAACAAGCAAGACTTCTGGCTCTCACAGACCTGTAACTTCTTCTTTAAGAAGCTCTTCTGTCCTCCACTCGCTACCTGTATTAATGGCACCTGTTTGACCTCGTTATCTGTATAAAAGACACCTGTCCACAGCCTCAAACAGTCAGACTCCAAACTCAAACATGGCCAAGACCAAAGAGCTGTCGAAGGACATCAGAAAGAAAATTGTAGACCTGCAGCAGGCTGGGAAGAATGAATCTACAATAGGCAAGCAGATTGGTGTAAATAAATCAACTGTGGGAGCAATTGTAAGAAAATGGAAGACATACAAGGCCATTGATAATTTCCCTCGATCTAGGGCCACACACAAGATCTCATCCCGTGGGGTCAAAATGATCATTAAAACGGTGAGCAAAACTCCCAGAACAACATGGAGGGACCTGATGAATGACCTGCAGAAAGCTGGGACCAAAGTAACAAGGCTACTGTCACTACGCCGAGAGGGACTCAGATCCTGCAGTGCAAGGCGTGTCCCCCTGCTTAAGCTAGTACATGTACAGGCCCATCTGAAGTTTGCCAGAGAGCATATAGATGATCCAAAAGAGAATTGGGAGAATATCATGTGGTCAGATGAAACCAAAATGGAACTTTTTGGTAAAAACTCAACTCGTCGTGTTTGGAGGAAGAAGAATTCTGAGTTGCACCCCAATAACACCATACCTACTGTGAAGCATGGTGGTGGAAACATCATGCTTTGGGGCTATTTTCTGAAAATGTATCGTAAGATTTTAATGTCAAAACCTCCTTCTATCAGTGAGATCATTGAAGATGGAACATGGCTGGGGCTTCCAGCATGACAATGATGCCAAACACTCCACTCAGGCAACAAAGGAGTGGCTCCGTTAAAAGCATTTCAAGGTCCTGGAGTGGCCTAGCCAGTCTCCAGACTTCAACCTCATAGAAAATTTTGTGGAGAGAGTTGCCCAGTGGACCGTGTTGCCCAGTGACAGCCCCAAAACATCACTGCTCTAGAGGAGATGTGCATGGAGGAATGGGCCAAAATACCAGCTACAGTGTGTGCAAACCTGGTGAAGACTTACAGGAAACGTTTGACCTCTGTCATTGCCAACAAAGGTTATGTTTTATTGAGAATTGAGTTGAGATTTTGTTATTGACCACATACTTATTTTCCACCATCATTTACAATTAAATTCTTCAAAAATCCTACAGTGTGATTTCCTAAATATGATGAAAATTACAGACCTCTCTCATCTTTCTAAGTAGGAGAACTTGCACAGTCAGTGGCTTACTAAATACTTTTTTGCCCCACTGTATATATATATATATATATATATATATATATATATATATATATATATATATATATATAAAATAGTAAGTGATAGAAAAGTATTAAGGTGACTTTGTCTTCAGAAGCCCATGAAATGCACCCCGAAGTGTTCAGGGAGCAAAATCTTAATTGTCCAATGGGCTGGTCAGTTTTGACCATTTGTAGAGTACCTTTACTGAGAAAACATAGGGTTCGTATGTGTGTGTGTGTGTGTGTGTGTGTGTGTGTGTTTGTGGATATTGACTTTTAAGCTTTCTCGAGGATTAAGCCAAACCGCCCTTATCTGCCGCTCAGCCTCCTCACACGAGGCTTGCAAGAGACCTTCAGATCTGCCTTCATCTCCCCTCCACAGACATTTCACTTCATGTACACACACACACAAACACACACACACACACACACACACACACACACACACACACACACTAATCCTAATCTAGATGTCTATAACCCAAGACACATGCACACAGCAAGCACGAACACACCCTTTACAAACTAATTTACTTGCACCTTGACTCACTCAGGAGAAAATACCCCTTTAAAACTCATCTACCTGAAAATAAAAATATACATAATATGATATTAAAATTATGTTTTGCATTTAGTAAGAATATACATTACATGCTTTTTGCATTTGCATACAGAAATATTATAAAACATATTAGATAGATTATACATGTGCACTTAAACTGAAAAATATATGTGCACCAATTTTAAATATAAATAAAATGTCATAATATGCTGTATGACTACATAAGCCTTCATCTGGGTGAAAACAATAGAGCAATATTTGAACTAAGTGTACGAGCAAATACCTTATACACCTAATTAAAATAGGAGTGCACACTAACAATGGATGCACACAAATAACTTCTTATTTCTATTTACACTTATAGCAGTATTAATGTAGAAAAGTACAATAAGATTATAGACCAGCATACCAATGTAGGGACATCTATGCATTTTTCAACAAGGCAATGAAAAACAAGGGAAATCAGAAAAAATGTTAGGACTGAAATATTTTTACTTCTCAAATAATTTTGTGGATACTGCTTTTGAGCCAAATCATGTCTTCATCAATGACAACATCACCTGTTGACATCACCTGTTTGAAATCAGATCATTATGTAGGTTTTTTTCTTTGTTTGTTTGATTTCTCTATACCTCATTAGTAGCTCTAATTCGACCCTGTTCCAAATATTTTTGGAATGGGTTGAAGGTATGAAATGCAAGAATAGATACATATTAGCAAATGAAACGTTGTATTATTATTTTGTTTTTTTGTAAAAGAACCCAGGGGCAACTGTGGGGCGTGAGGCAACACCACTAACCCGACAGACAGATGTGTGTGTATATATATATATATATATATAATAAAATAGAATAATAAAATTCTAAATGTTAGCATTCTCCTGAGAGATGTTTTTTATTGTGTAATAATAATAATAATAATAATAATAATAATAATAATGGAATTTTGACCAGACAAACCAATAAATTCTGTGTCGAAGTACATTGAAAGAACACTGCATTTCTTTATTGTATTATTATTATTGTTATTATTATTATTATTATTATTATTATTATTATTATTATTATTGTTATAATTATTATTATTTTGCAAAAGAACCCAGGGTGAGGCAACACCACTAACCAGACAGACATATACATAGACATATAGAAAATCAATAAACATTAACAGAAAAATATTAGCATTCTCCTGTGAGATGTTTTTTTTAATTGTGTAATAATAATAATAATAATAATAATAATAATAATAATAATAATAAAACATGAAACATTTTGTTCCTTTTGTCTGCCTTAGAATGGCTGTGCATTACTTTGAATCAAAACATTGCTCAGGAGTGACCCTGGCATTTAGACAAAGAAACTAAAGAAGTTAGTGACAGTAAGAACAACGTATTTAAATTTACCCTTTTGTGCAAGGCATGCGAAGAGCTCTGTCATAAATCTAAAGTGATTGACTCTGTGTGTCAGCAAGGTGTGGGGCACAACTGAATAACTGCAGCAGCGGGAGATACAGAAAGGACCGAGGTTAATTTGAAATGACAGTCAATATGGGGCCTGCAGTGGCACAGGGCACCAGACATAAAACTCAATATATGTTTAAGGGAGTGCCTTACTGCATGGCATGCAAGAATGGACCCACCAGAAACACATTGGTGGTATAAATGATATTATGATTTGAAGGAAAACACTAACAGGCCAATAATGTAACCATTGTTCCTCAAATGCAGCAAGCCCATAATGCTATGTTGTAAAATAAACAACACAATGGATATATTTTGCCATAGTTTACACTGCAGCACCTATGGTGACTTGGCTGCATGTCTTGGGAGTTGGTGTTGTCTCTGCTTATTTTTCACCAATGGTATATTTCACAGATTACCGGTATGCTCATCTGTGTGTCATTTCCCATAATACTTTATGCACATTTACCCTGTGTTTAAAATTGTTTTGAAAATTTGGCCTACAATTCTTATTATTTATATGGTGTTATTCCAGGTTTGGTGTTCTAGGTTAAAACTTGCTTCGTTCTGTATTTATGATATTGGGTTTACCTTTGATTTGAAGTTTGGTTTCACATGTCATTTTAATTGTAAAGCACACTCTAATTCTTAAGGTAAAACACTAATTCTCTTTAGTCAATTCATTTTTGTAAGTTTATGTAAAATAGAAAATCCTGTGGACCCAAAAGTCAGATAATGATATTTGCCTATATTCATCATCGGTAAATGTGGAAAAACTAATACTGATTCTCATTTTCCATAATTACTATATTCACTTTCACCCTTATGATTTATTTGGTGTTATTCCCAGTTTGGGGGTTTTGGTTTTGATCCTTGTCTCAATCCTTTGTTTATGAAACTGATTTGCCCTGTTTGGATGTATGGTTGCACTCTACTAATACTACTAAAATTACCACTATTACTATTACTAAAGCTACTAAAGTGACACATTGTTTCATGCTGCTGAATTGACGTGGGAATTGCATAAGGCTTTTTTATTGTATAATCATAAGCTAGACCCAAAACAATAAATTACTAAGGCAAGTTACAATACATTTCCCTACTATTTATTCAATATTTCAATCTCATCCATTTTCTTCTGTTCTGTGCTCTGTGTTTTATGTGAATCCAAACTGCATGTGAATGGGCACGGACATTAGTGCCCTTAATGTCATATAGCATTATCAGCTCACTGGCTTACAACAATGGACCTATTGAGTGTTTTTACTGTCTGTGTGGCTTATCGTGCAGAAGCAGGAAAGGTGAAAGCGAAGGAGAAATAGCAGCAAAAAAGTGAAAGGGCATAAATTAGACCAATGTTTACAAGAGAGGAGAGCAGCAATGTGACAAAACAAAGCAACTTCACAAGGTGGTAAGGTTTGTGAGCAATGTCTCCTGACCTGCTTGCGGTGTTACATGCTTTTGAAGAATATATATCCTCTGATGAGGAAGAATGCTGTAGGTGCAGAGAATAGGCCTGACTGTGCCAGGTTTAATCAGAGCATTCAGTGAGGCTGCAGGTGGAACATCTGAGTGTATTTGTGTCTCCTAAATGTGGGATCTCTGTCACATTCAATCTAAAATCTACTGACTGAGTTCTGGGTCAGGCTGCTATACCAAGCTCATTGTTCAGCTGCCTATGTCTGCCACTGTGTTACAACGCAATGTTCTGTGCATTTAGCACGTTTTATTAGGGCCAATTTAGTGCATGGAATATAACCCTGGGTATACTAACCCTAAACTTAACATTTACATTTACATTTACAGCATTTAGCAGACGCCCTTATCATGAGCGACTTACAATTGTACAGTCTTACAATCCAAGCAATTGTGGGTTAAGGGTCTTGCTCAAGGACCCAACAGTGGAACCCTACCACAGTCCCATTATCCTTACCTTAACCTACACCCCTAACCCTAACTTTACACTTACCAAATAGTAATAGAAAAAATGGTGTTTGTATGTTCAATATATGGGGAAATGCCAAAAGTAGCAACAGTATTTGTGTATATCTGTAAATATGAAGCTAAAACCTGATCTACAATCCCCTAGACAAGTGTAGACAGCACGCTGTTCAACAGTTTTCTGACTTTATTAACTTTCTTTCTGGATTTGCAGATTTCTGCCGGTGTTCCTGGGTAACAGAGATTTAGATGGAGGTCATACAAATCCCGTTTTACTGCAATGTCAAAGACATTTGTATAAGGAACGTTTTTTAATAAACATATCCCTACGTATCTTTATCTCTAAGTTTGCAAACCTAGCTGTTGCAATATTTTCATATTTATCATGCTTTGTGCAATGAGTATATGATGATCCATCCAGACCAGTTCTAATTCCTGCAGTGTACGTTTTTTTTACAAGCATGCAGTATGCAATTTTACAAAAGCCGAAGACAATTTCCATGTTACTGAGGTGGCATCTGTCAGATATGGTGTGTGTGTGTGTGCGTGTGTGTGTGCTGCTCAACACAACAGGCTCTGGCTTCCACGGTTAAACATTATTAACTTCAGTGCTTATAGCTTGATGATGAACCGGGGACAAGGATGAGGTAAAGGTGAACAGTAAAATGCTAACAAGGCTGAAGGAGACAACTATGCAGTTAGAGGCACTTCGACAGAATAACTTGATAACTTAATATGCAGATTTATATTTACAGTGTTTTATTAATATCTTAGAAATACATTTTCTAAAAAAGACCAAACCATATATATATATATATATATATATATGTGTGTGTGTGTGTGTGTGTGTGTGTATATATATATATATATATATATATCTTTATATATATCTATCTATATATACTATATATTATACTACATCTCTATATATGTGTGTGTGTGTGTAATCTCTCTATCTATATATATAATATGGCTTTATCCTATATCTAATATATCTATCTCTCTATACTAATGTCCATCTCTCTAATCTCTCTCTCTCTCTATCTATTCTCTCTACTAACCTTACATCTACTATATACATATATATATATATATATATATATATATGGCTTTGCCACCTACCCAGAACATCTTTCTTTCCACTCTAAGCATTTTGAATTTCTGCAGAAATCCTGTTTTGATTTCTTGTTCTTCTTTTTTTCTGGGACAATTTTCTTGCAGAAAAACTGAGAAACATGATTTTCTTTATCTATTAATGCATCTTTACTGGTGAATCTCATCGACACTACTGCGCAAACTCTCATTCTTATGCACAGCAGCCAGCAGGAACTGTTTGTGTAATTGCAGTACATGAAATTTAACCAGTCCCTCTAGACCACAGTGACTGTATAAGTCCTCACTACTTTCAATGATTGTTGCACTGGGGTACTTTCTGATTGGCTCTCCTGATCTGTTATCTGATATTGGCCCAGGCTTTGCCTCTCTACCATCAAATATCTCATTCCTCAAATCGTGCGTGCTTGAGTGTGCACACATGTCCCCATTCACATTACTGCCTAGGAAATGCTTCTAGATGTATGTGTGTGTGGGTTTAACTAAAAAGAGCAATATGTCCTCTGCTATCTCACAGTATGTTTCTTCTAGCACTTTACCTTACAATTAGTCACTGAATAAAACGAAAGTTTCGCATACTTATAAATAGGAAACTTACTCTTTTGCAAATTGTTACTGTAAATATTGAGTTAAATTAAACAAGATTATATGAGTGAAATGAGTGGTTAGTTTTTTTATTTGCTTGTTTTCCTTTTTTATTTTAATTTGCTATTTCAACATAGTAACCTTTTGTCATATTACAACCTAAAGTAAATGTAACTTTTTTCAGCTATATTCACACTTGAAAGTGAAAATAACAAAATGAAATCAGATATGGTGTTAACAGAACAACATATCATGTTCCACCTGACTCCATCAACTGTAGTAGTTTTGATTATTTACTTAAGGATTTCACTACTTGTAATACATTGTAACACAAAGAATTCCTCAATTTTAGAAAGTTTCTTTCAGAAGGGCTATGGGATAAAAGCTTTGGAAAGGCAGAAGTTATGAAAAGGATAGAAAAATATTTCAGAAGCTTTAACTATCTCTTGGAGTGCCTTTCAGTTGATTATTAAGGATGTGAGAATTATTAAGAAGTGTATGACACCACCAGCACCTTGCATTCTGAAAAAAAGTTCCACACTGATAATCATTTGCACTTTCTAATGCCACGTGTCAAGATGATTTATTGTCAAATGAGACCAATATTTAACATTTTGGATTGTAATCCAAACATTATGTTTGGACAAAACCAAACGCAGCACACCATTTTGTGCATTTTGGCAAGGTTTTGGTAACATTATGTTGTAGGGATGTGCATGATTGAAAGGAAAATGGATGCTGCAAGAACACACAAATTCTTGAGGAAAACCAACTGCCCTCCTGCTAGACAGCTGAAACGGGCAGGTGATTCGCCTTCCAGCACAACCGCGACCCTAAACACCATGCCAAACAACAATGCAGTGGCAAGGATAGGAAAGCGAATGTCCTTGGGGGGCCAAAATAGATCCCTGACCTAAATTCAAAAGAAAATATGTAGATAGGCTTGTAGAGAACAGTTCATTGTGGCTCACCACAACATTTGGCTGTTTTAGATTGTTTTATGGTTATATACACAGACACATAGACATATGAAATAATCTCTGTACCTTTGCTGCTTGTTCAAGATATATTAGTAAGCATGGGTTCATCTTCCTCATCAGAATCCTAGGCCTGGATGTTTCACCATATAACAGAAAATATTTCAGACTGAGATTAATTGCCTTTTTAATGCCCCAGCAGTAATCCTTGAGAGTGTGAATACATCAGCATTGCATGCAGGTTTTGAGCACAGTGGTGGTATGAGGAGATGTTACACTGTATAGATATTCTCCCTGACAGTGGAAAACTGAGTCAGAAACTGTGCTCCAATTGGAAATAACGGCATATTTGATTAAACATTTTATATATAACACTCTTTCTGAATTGTAGTATAATTTAAAAGTTGTCTCAAACCACACACATATCATTCTAAGTGATATTTGAGTACACATAAAAATAGGGTGACCATATTTTGGTTTTCCAAAAAGAGGACACTATGGTCATGAGGGTGGCATATGGCAGACAGGTGGCTGTGGCCAGGAGCAGAGTAGAAGATTTGGACCTGGGGAATTTGAGCATGTGGTGCCACTGTGAACTTTAATACAAAAACATTTAGTTTCTTAACCCTCTGTTCAAAACATTCAAAACATTCAATCATTGGTGTTCAAGGTCAAATTTGGCTGCATCCCTTAACTTTTTATCAAATATTGTAATTGTTGGTTGTTAGTTAGCTTATGTCAGGTAACAATAAATATAATCTGTTTTTGGTGACCATGGCGGTCCCTCCTGCCCCAGCTTAGTTCCAGTTATGCTTCTTAACTACATATCTAACATTTAGCTTATTGGAGTTGAATGATAACCAAAGATTGAGTATTTATTTTTGTGTAACAGTAGGTAATTACCAAGCCAAAAACAACCCAGTGAGTTCCTTTTTTTTAGATAGTTACAATAAACTCATGTTGTAATGTTAACTAGAGTTAGTAAACAGTTTTAATAGATTTAAACATGTTTATTTAAGCTGTAATTGTTTATAGTGACTGTGGTTACTGTCCTTTATGACCTTTCTTGTTTGGTCTAGGTAGAATTGCTTGGTGAAGACAGACATGCATATAAATCACAACTTATCTATTTGGCTATGAGAAATACTGGTCATAAAGTAATCAGGATGACTAAAGACAAGACTGCATATTTATGTACTATAAGCTAACTTGTAGACTAATATAAATCACATTCTTTATGATGAGCTGCACCATAGGGTAAATTAACGTTATTGCAGTTAGTGCTGATATCTAGCTTGCAATAATTGATTTGGACATACACATATAACTTGCTGACCCTCAATTAACAGTATAACACTATGCTACATTAACAATGAATTGCATACAATAAGTGACTAATTATGACAGCACTGGCTTTGGGCCAGTGAAGGAAAATAATAACCCTGGAGTCATGCAGGAATCATAAGCAACTGAATAAGATTCTCTCTTTTTTTTTCATTCTGAATAAGCAGGATTTCACTGCTGCAGACCAAATCACAATCAAATGCTGAATGGCTATAATGACTGCATTTGAACACCCTCTGCTGCCCCAGATGAGGCTAATGATTGCTATTCTACTGCATCAACCAGAGTGCTGAGCACTGGGTGTGTGGTATTTAGATCCATACTGCTTTGCTTGAGAAAAAAAAGAAGCAGCAAGGTGGGAGGGGTGAGTAAGCAAGTGCCACACTGTAAGCCTCGTTTCCTTGTCACTGATTACAAGACCCCATTGATTGCAGCCACGCTGACTTGTATCCAATCGGAAGGCAGGTTTCAGGGCAGACGGAAAAATGCTCTATAGGGTATTGATGAGGTCTCGGCTTATGCATTCTTACAAAAAGCTCTTACTGACTGCTTGATGGTCTGACCAATGAAGATTAGCCATTCTATATGTATATCAGATATTGCACTCCAGTTGAATGAAGTGAGTACCATATCAGATGTCAAAGAAATGCATAATATAATGTGTAAATAATAACCTCATAATTAGAACACGATTAACTTACTGATAAAATTGAAAGACAATTGTATCTTATCCTGCCTATGTCACATGCTCATTATTCATATGTAACAACAACAACACCAACAACAACAACAACAACAATGATAATAATAATAATAATGCATATTTTTTGGAATTTTGAAATTGTGTAGTGCATGTGTAGTATTATATTCAAAATCCTGTTATCCATCTAGAGATCTCTTAATGGTATCCAAATCCATCGTTACTATGACAGATTCTCCAGTATCCTCCACTGCATAGACACAGAAAATCTATCAGATCTCAGTACTATTTAAACTACTAAATTGTGAATACAGGACATCAAAAGAGTGGTGGAACAGGTGATATATCTCCATTATTTTTGCCCCTGATGTTCACAAATGTTGACACTTTACAAAAACATCTACATTGAACCATATGTTTCTCATAGTTTTAGTCTTGACCCTGCTGTACTCAGACTGCTAATTACAGGCACTAAATTAATCTGTCAGCATTGACCCATCCTTGTATTTTGCACCTTCATGTAGCAACACACATGTTGTTTATTCATTTACAAAAACACACAACAATGACAGAATGGGTTATTCTGGTCAGGTGGCATTCACAGTTTTGTACAGACACTGCTAGCATATGCAACTGCAATTTTATTTGCTGGTGCAATCAAGATGCCAGGTCCCTTTACACAGACAAACCCTTAGTACAATCTCACTATTCCCCCCATTTTGTCTATTACTCACCCTTTTTATTTTTGCAATATTTAACTGTAAAATGATAATTACCCTATTGATATACGGATATTATGATAAATAGTAACATTTAAATGCCAAATTATTGATCTATCTGAGGTGACATCATAAAGTCTGACATTATCACTCACTGACAAAGTAAAAAAGATAACATTTCTTATAGTTGATGATCAAATGTGTGCCATGGTGAGAATCATTCTGAGATCCCTTGTATGAAGAGCACTGTTCAGGTCAGCTGGGTTAAGGTGTGGATTTTCTATTTTTCTTCTTGAATGTCTTCCTGTTGTTGATTTAATTGTGTTTTTTGATGTTTTGTTACTTGTTTTGAGCAATAGGTGATGAAGCACCCCACATTTTTTTCAATAAATCAAATTTCTTGATTGAAGGTTTAATTAGATATTTCCTCAATGATTTCAAGAACTCTAGACCATGAAACTGCAATGCATCCCCAAACCATCTTGCTTCCATGCTGAAATGAGGGTTTGGTGATGGTGCATATTGCCTGTTTCTACCGTAAAGTATTGTGCAATTCTGCCCAAATAAAATTTCTTTCCCACAAGCAGTTCAGCCAGTAATAATAATAATAAACCAACTAATAAAGGTATTCAAATATAATAATGTCAATAAATCTGATGATAATAACAATAATAATAATAATAATAATAATAATAATAATAATAATAATAATAATAATAAAACACAACCAAGGAAGACACAGCAAAGCAAAACATGGGGAACAGAGGAGAATTAACATAGGCTATGGCCGGTAGGGAGAAGCCATGAAGAGCTATGGCCGGCGGAGAGAAGCTACAGAAGCTAATTCCACCTGGGGGAATCTAGGAAAAGGTATGGCCGACTGGGAGAAGCTACAGAAACTAACGCCGGCTGGGCGAAGCTACGAAATGTTATGGCCAGCTGGGAGAAGCTACCAAAGGCTATCGCCAGCTAAAAAACCAAAACACAGAGGCAGCAGTAAAGTCAACTTACACAGTGGGTGCAGCCACACAGCCGTACCAAGGCGGGGACCGTGAACGCAAGTGTCCAGCGGATGGAACCGAGTCAAAGGTAATCCAGCAAAATGAGGAAGAAACAAAAGATAATCCACACAAGGGAAAAAGGCAAATGTAACCGCGGCACCAAAGAAACATGAGCCAATGCTCCCGCAACGCACTGGGGAAAACACTGAGCTTAAATAAGTCTCTCCCAGCTGAGATGGTCCATAGAGATGGTCCATAACCAAACAAATCATGAGTTCCAGGTGGGTCCACTGCCATCTTGCAGCCGCAAGGGTTTGTGGCCGATGTAGTCCAAATTGCCCACGGATGAAAACCCAGTTCTGGCCGCGGATTCTAACAGTACCCCCCTCCAAGGAGTCTGTCCATGGATTCTAGACCACAACCCCCCCCCCCCCGGGGGGGGATTCTGGTTGCCAGCGGAATCCTGACGATCCAGGTTGCTGTCGAGCCACAGATGGACGAAGCCTCCGTGACTGACACGGGAGGGTGGTGGGAGGCCAGAGGGAGGGTCTGGAACAGTGGAGATGCAAAGCAGATGCAAAGGTTGTCATTCTCATGGTGAATGTGGTTAGAGTGGAAGTAGGGCTGGATGACCTTGGGGAGTGACAAGACACTCTAGACATCCTTAGAGAGTGGCGAGACACTCTGGATGGCTTCTGGAACTGAGGGCATGGTCACCACAACTAGCTCTGTAACGAGGCTGAGAGTCATGTCTTGTGCAGGTACGGAACTACATGGTGTGTCATGCTCAGATGCAGAGCTAAGAGATGCAGAGTGTTTGGGTAAGGAGCTCTACGATGCAAGTGGTGCATCTAAGGAGGAGAGAGGCGCGATGTGCGCTTAAATGAAGCCAACAGACTCTGATAAAGAGCTAACGGACACAGTGTGCTTGGAAACAGTAACTAAGCGGTGCCAACAGTTCCAAGATGGAAAGAAAGAGCTCAGGTTTGTAGCTCAGTGATGCTAAAGGCTTAATGAGTTGATGAGCTCGTCGCACTTGGAAACGAGGCACTAGTGGTTTGGAGATGGAACCAATGGGCGCAGATAGCGAGGTTTGGGGAGCTAGAGGCCGAGTTACCGAGCAAACGATCGTGAAGAGCCTCCAAATGGGGCTAAAGAGTTCCGACACAAAACCATGAGGCGCTACTCACTCAGACACGGAGTTGACGGGCGTGTCACGCTTGGACACAGAACTACACACCGCTGAAGGTTCAAATATGGGGCCGACTTGGTCAGGAACAGAGTTGAGCAGCGGTAATGGCTTGGATATTGAGCCAACGGATGCGGTGTACCCAGAAACGGGGCCAAGCGGGCCAGTGGCTCAAAAAAGGAAGCTGCGTTCTCAGGTACCGAGCCAGGTGGAGTTAACACCTCGGAAGTAGAACTAGCGGGTTCAATTATGGGGCTACTGGATGCTAACGACTCGGGTGCTGAGCTATGGGGCTCTAAAGGCTCAAAAACGGAACCAACGTGCTCAATTACAGGGCTACACAGCACGGCAAGCTTAGATACAGAGCTAGGGTGCTCAGATACAGAGCAAATATTCTCAGGTACTAAGCTATGGGCATCATCTCAAACGGCTCAAACATTGGAGCCAACCGGCACAGCATGCTCAGGTACGGAGTTAATTCAGATCGCCCACGGACAAAAACCCAGTTCTGGCCATGGATCCTAACAGTTCTCCTGTCATTTTCATCATAGGTAGGAGACAAAATGAGAAATTGGTCAATAACAAAAGTTCAGCTCAGTACTTTGTAACATAACCTTTGTTGGCAATGACAGAGGTCAAACGTTTCCTGTAAGTCTTCCCCAGGTTTGCACACACTGTAGCTGCTATTTTGACCCATTCCTCCATGCAGATCTCCTCTAGAGCAGTGATGTTTTGGGCTGTCGCTGGGGAACACAGATTTTCAACTCCCTCCACATAATTTCTATGGGGTTGAGGTCTGGAGACTAGCTAGGCCACTCCAGGACCAGAAATCTTGCTTGTTTGTGGGTGACCAAATACATATTTTCCACCAGGATTTATAATTAAATTCTTATAAATCCTACAATGTGATTTCCTGGATTTTTTTTTTCTTATTTGGTCTCTCATAGTTGAAGTGTACATATGATGAAAAGTACAGACCCCTCTCATCAATTTAGAAGAACTTGAAAAATCAGTGGCTAACTAGATACTTTTTTTTGCCCCACTGTACATGTCATTATAGTTGCTTAAGATCTTTTGACATGGTGTAATTTCAAATATATTTCAAATAATGGAATTAATATACATTATATATACGTTTCCTGTAACTGTAGATCAGTCCTGCACACTGGCTTGGAGGAATTTTAGCCTATTGCTCCGTACAGAACAGCTTCAACTCTGGGATGTTGGTGGGTTTCGTCACATTAACTGCTCGCTTCAGGTCCTTCCACAACATTTCGATTGGATTGAGGTCAGGAGTTTGACTTGGCCATTCCAAAACATTAACTTTATTCCTCTTTAACCACTCTTTGGTAGAACGACTTGTGTGCTTAGGGTCGGTGTCTTGCTGCATGACCCACCTTCTCTTGAGATTCAGTTCATGGACAGATGTCCTGACATTTTCCTTTAGAATTCTCTGATATAATTCAGAATTCATTGTTCCAAGCTGTCCTGGACCAAATGCAGCAAAACAGGCCCAAACCATGATACTACCAGCACCATGTTTCACAAATGGGATAAGGTTCTTATGCTGGAATGTAGTGTTTTCCTTTCTCCAAACATAATGTTTTCTTTTAAACCAAAATGTTCTATTATGGTCTCATCCGTCCACAAAACATTCTTCGAATAGCCTTCTGGCTTGTCAACATCATATTTAGCAAACTGCAGACGAGCAGCTTTTTGGAGAACAGTGGCTTTCTCCTTGCAACTCTGCCATGCACACCATTGTTGTTCAGTGTTCTTCTGATGGTGGACTCATGAACATTAACATTAGCCAATGTGAGAGAGACCTTCAGTTGCTTAGAAGTTACCCTGGGGTCCTTTGTGACCTCACCAACTATTACATGTTTTGCTCTTGGAGTGATCTTTGTTGGTCCCCCTCTCCTGGGGAGGGTAACAATGGTCTTGAATTTTCTCCATTTGTACACAATGTGCCTGACTGTGGATTAGTGGAGTCCAAACTCTTTAGAGATGGTTTTGTAACCTTTTCCAGCCTGATGAGCATCAACAACTCTTTCAGAGGTCCTCAGAAACTTCCTTTGTTGTGCCATGATACAGTTGCACCAACATGTGTTGTGAAGGACAGACTTTGATAGATCCCTGTTCATTAAATAAAACAGGGTGCCACTCACCCTGATTGTCATCCCACTGATTGAAAATACCTGACTGTAATTTCACCTTCAAATTAACAGGTAATCCTAGAGGTTCACATACTTTTGCCACCCACTGATATGTAATATTGGATAATTTCCCTCAATAAATAAATGACCAAGTATGATTATTCTCATCTCATTTGTCTAACTGGGTTCTCTTTATGTACTTTCAGGACTTCAAATTCGATGATGTTTTAGCTCATATTTATTCAGAAATGTAGAAAATGATAAAGGGTTCACAAACTTTAAAGCACCACTGTATCATGACAGGATATCTTTGGCAAAAATAAAAATAGAATAACATATGGACTGGAAGAAACCTCAAAAACAACAAAGGAGAAAGGAGCTCTTTTATAACAATATTATAGTCAAATTAATCCAGTTCAATATAATAAATATGCATGGTAGGTGTAAATGATACAATGATACAGTGGGAACAGAGAGGATGTAAGTATGTACAGTATGTATGTTTGTATGTATGTGTGTGTACATATAAGCTTGCATATGTTTTCTTGACGATGTTAATCATAAACAACCACCTAAGTACATAGATCTTCTTCAAACCCCATTAAAAGTTAGAGTACTGCACATACAACCTGAATTTACCACTGTCAGTAAGGTGCTTGTGTGCTCAAAGATTTACAATGCTCTCTGAATGCACTGGGGACCAGGCAAGAGGTAAATCATATTTCTTCACATGAACAGCAGATGGTGGTAGTAAACATTTGGAAATATTTTTGAGGACTATGTATCAGTGCACTTAATATTGTCCTGGAAAAAGCCACTGCTCTGGCAGATCTTTATGCTGACAAAAAGGTTTAGTTATCTTTTCAATAAAAGCATATTACCCTCAAAATCTATTTTTCTCAGTGTAGTCTGATGTATAGTCATAAAGGTAGTCATTTACATTAAATAAAATTCAGCATTTTCCTTGTCATTCTACCCCTTGTATGTAGAAAGAGTGTAGTGCGTTTTATTTTTAATTTATTTTAATTTACTAATTTATTGTTAATAAACGACTTGTTTAGTTAAAATGTATAAGCATTTGAAACAGTTCAACTAAAGGGCATGGGAATTGTCTAATTGTATTTGGGTGTCTTCGTTAAAAAGAGATCACAGAACAACAGAAGAGCTTGTCTCTCACTTGTCTTTTCAACTGAATGGACAGAGATAAAGGAATCAAAGAAGAAAAGGAGGTATTTGAATCTCCCAGGTTAAGCCGACTGTCCCATTTCAGGACCTGGAGCTTTTATCCTGCAAGAAGGAGCATGGGAGCCAGTCACTGTTTGAAGGTGTAGCTTCTAACACTCAAAACAATTTGAGTGATATGAGGAACAGGCCCCAGAGGAAAAGGTCCTGCATACTATATCATTAAACATAGTGCTGTCTTCAAGTGGAGAACAATTCAACAAAATATCCAAAGAAAAGATACAGGCCTAAAATGTAAAATATAAGAATACCTCTGTGCTTGTTGGATCATTTTTCAGTACTGAATGTGTAATTGGGTTCTAACCCATGTTTTGTATGTGGATTACTTAAAACCTTTTAACCGTATCTCTTTAATGATTTTAGGACAAGCCAGATCAGTTGTATGTACAAATCAAGTCTTAACACTTGACAACCAACTTTCTGTCTCAGTTGTGTATGCAAAGCAATTCTTATTACTGGACAACCAACTTTCTGATTGTTCCTCATTTCTAGTTATTCTATGCGAAACATTTGACAGAATTTTTCAGTTTCCTTAAATCCAAAGTAAATATAACAAATTTGAAAGCCAATATTTACAAAATGGCTGTTTTGATTGTGAAGCAAACATTAAGTGCCCTTAGTTGCGGTCATAACAAACACTGCTATAATTCACATATCAATTTTCAACATGGGAAGTGAAAACCTATGGGAATTAAACATACTGAGTGCATCCAACAACATGGACAGACTTGGTGTTTAAAAATTTCTTAACTCTTGTGAACCATTTGGAAAAATAGTTGTTGATGTTGAGGATAACGGACAAGGTTACAAAATCATCTATAAACAGTTTGGACTCCCTCCAATCCAAAGTAAGACAAATTTGTGTACAAATAGATTCAATTCAATTCCATATCAATTCAAGACCATTGTTAGCCTCCCCGGGAGTGGTCAACCAACAATATCACTTCAAGAACAAAGCATGTAATAGTCTGCAATATCATAAAGGAACCAAGTGTAACAAGCTGGACATTGCTGTCCATCCCGTGACACATGGACAAACCAGAAGGCTATTGGAAAATGGATTTATGGATGGAGGATACAAAAATAAAACTGTTTGGTTTATATCAGAAGTGTGATGTCTGGAGAAAAAAAATAAAATAAAAAAAATAATAAAAACACTGCATTCCAGAATAAGACCCTAGTCCCATCTGTGAAATATGGTGCTGGTAGTATCATTGTTGGGGGCTGCTTTGGTGCATCTGGGCCTGGACAGCTTGCCATCATTGATGGAAAAATAAAATTGGAATCAAACCGGCAACTTCTAAAGGAAAAAGTCAGGACATCTCTCCATGAACTCAATCTCAAGAGAATGTATGCAACAAGACAGCGACCTTAAGCAAGTTGTTCTGTGGACTAAAGGTGTTGTTTTGGAAGATTAAAGTCCTGACTTTAATCCAACAGAAATATTGAGAAAGTAATTCATGTGCAGAAACCCAGCAACATCCCAAAGGTGTATCTGTTCTGTATGGTGGAATGGGCTAAAGTAACTAAAAGCCAGTGTGCAGGGCTGATCAACAGTTACTGGATATGTTCATTTGCACTTATTGCTGCATAAAGGGGTCACAACAGATACTGAAACCAAAGGCTTTTGCCACTCATTGATATGTAATAATGGATTGTTTTCCTCAATAAACAACCATGTATAATATTTTTGTTTCATTGGGTTTTCTTTATCTACTGTATCTAGAACTTGTGTGAATATCGGATGATTTAGGTAATATTTTTTGAGAAATGTAGAAAATTCCACAGGGTTCACCACTGTAGCTAATTTGTGAATGCGACTTTCATATATTTATTTAAGTTGAGTAAACACTTTTCCTGGTGAGAGTCAATGCGTCTTCCTGGTCAATCCTAGAAACTCTGGGCACATGGTTTTAATACACATGGGACAGGGTGCCAGTCCATTACAGGGTATTACACAATCTTATTCAGTCATTCATAGGAATTTTGGTTAGGCAGTCTATCAGCTGACAAGTTTTGGAAGGTGGGAGATAACCAGAGGACCAATATAAAACACATTCCCTCAAACCGAACCTTTAATTATGTAAGGGAATCAACCAATTGCATTATAATGTAATGCATGGTGGTGGCATGTTGGTGCAGTGGCTAGCACTGTCACCTCACAGCTCCAAGATCCCCCTTTCAATGCTGACCACGGGCTCTGCCTGTGTGGAGTCTGCATGTCCTCCCCATGTCTGTGTGGGTTTACTCCGGGTACTCTGGTTTTCTCCCACAGTCCAAAGACGTGTGTGTTAGGTTAATTAGAGCGACACCCTTCCATTTAGAATGTGTTTGGGGAGCCGACTGTAAATGAGAATCCAAAAGCTGCTGAGAGGACACACAAGAGGCAAAATACTGGAAGTTATTAAGGCAAAGAAAAGGACAAACATTATTAGAGTATAGAATATTTATGTTGTAGTCAGAAATGGAGATGGAAACTTTTAACTGCTATCATTTTTATATTTTTTCAATATTTATATTTCTCACTGTCTTAACCTATTACTGAAACTTCACACACTAAATGTCATCTTGTAAATTACGCTTCTTTTGTCTTTTTTAATTATGCTCTAAGGACATGCAAACCTTTTTACGTAAGTGTGCATACAATGTTGCATGGTTTAAACTACCTGGCTGTAAATAACTGAAGATGTCTATAAGGATTCAGATGAATTATATTTTTATGACAAGTGGTTCACACAAATCACACCTTGCTGTACAGTTTCTTGGCAGTGGCAGGAAATTTCCCGCCCATTCTGCCACTGCTATCTCGCAGAGAGTCCATAAATATCCAGTATTAGATAGGCTACTCCTCAGAGTTCAAGTTTTCAAGTAAATGGATTAATGACAAGCATTACTTTGCTCACTGTAAGTCTCTCTCACATGACACGTAAACGTGCCAGCACAAATACCCATGTATTATAGGTGAGGGTTTTTTGGGTTCTGAGTTCATATTCATTCATGCATTTATTTTCAAACCCTAATAATCTAGTTCAGAGTTGCGGAGAGCCGGTGCATGATCGGCAGTATAGAGTGCATGGTGTGAACCCACCCTGTCTGTAAATCCATTGCAGGCCATACACACACAAACACACACAAGAAGACTTCAGAGAGACTTCAGTTCACCTAATGAATGTTGGAGGACACTAGAGTTCCCAGAGAAAACCCATGTGTGCATCAGGAAAACTCCACAAACTCCACACAAGTGATATCCATGGGGAATATGGGGATCTCTGGAGCTGTGAAGCGATAATGCTAAGCACTTGTGCCACAGCACTGTCCACTGAGTTTATACTTATTTATAAAATAAATAAGTAGGGGAGAAATTAAACAAATTCTGCCATATAAAATGTGCAGTATATTGTGGAAAAGAGTATATCAGAAAATGACACATATAAGCTATAATCCAACAACTCATGCAAAGAAATATTTCTAAGCTGTGCAAACCTGTCTGAGTAAGAGTCTTTCTTCAAAACTTGTTGAAGAGCTTAACTTCAAAGTGACTCAACATTTCAACATCCACATTTGATGCAGTGGCCATATTACTTTCCTGCCAAAATGATTTATACAATCCTTGCAGAAGAATTATTATCAAAATTATGAAGCTCAAATCACATTCGTCTTACCTGAAAGGTAAAGTTACCTTCAGAAATACAGGATATCAGTACAGAGGACAATCCGATCTTGTTAAATATATCTCTTATCCATTACACAATTATAGCTTCCCTAGGTTTAGCACCTGTGGTTAATTTTATATATTAATTATTAGCATCCTCCATTTATCCCGGTCAGAATGTAAAGCCTAACCCTGAAGTCACTGGCACAAACAGATGTACACCCTGCATAGTGCCCAGTTCAGCACAGGGTTGTGTAAATGCATCACCTGACCTTCATGATTTGAACCCAGGCCATGAGGAACTGCAACAACTGGCTCTAATCACTGAGTCACTGGAGATGCTATAGTCAAGACATTGTGAACCAAAAATGCAAATGTAACAAGCTCATTGAAAGTAAACGTAATACATGAATAAATACAAGACAGAATCATGGTGATCAGTTCTGTACATAATATACTGATGAATGTGTCATACAGAGAGAACATTGAAATTTTATCAAATTTATTTTATAAATGTATAAGAAGCTAGTAAAGGATACATTTTAGCATTACTGTGCAACATCTTATTTTAAGGGCTGAAGAGTAAAAAGGATAAAGGATAATTAAATCACTAGATTAATACCATTCCAAACAATAAATTACATATGAACAGTATGATTAGTTTTGATCTAAATCCACACTCTTTAATCCATGAGGACATGATCAGAGCTTCATTGCCATTTATCTTTATATCACTGTGGCTGAAACTTCTAACACTGGTTTTAATGCTGTTGTGGGATGGACAGTATGTCAATAGTACAATATCACATTATGTCATTCACATGTGAAGAAGGACATGCTCTACCTCACAATGCCCAGCCAATGAAACCCACCATAGGTTATGAAGGGAGCTTTATTCATGGTAAATCTGCAATATGTACTTAAATTTACAATAACAACCTAAGTTAATTTCTAAACTGTGTAGGTTACCCATCTTATCTAACTATTCAAATAAATTAGATGTTCCAATGAAATAAATAAACTAGGGTTTTTATCATAGCAGCTATTCAATCAACATTTAGGTCTCTGTATTTTGAAAAGACTCCCAATGCTGAAAAAAATTACAGGATTACATTTGAAAGTTACATACCACTAAAGCTAGTGTATTGTGTAAATGTTATTTTTAGTTAAACATTGACCATAGCAATGTTGTCAAAATTTATCCAGGCATTTTTACTTTATTTTCACAACTTATCGTGTGGGTTCTTATAAATTTACAGTCATGAGACCAAGGGCTTAAACTGACCACTTCCTTGAATTGCTTCCCTAAGACTGCATGACTTAGAAGGACATAAGAGCTGCTTAGTGCAGGGATGAACATGACAAAGCAGCAACAGCTTCACACTGTTATACTTCTAAAATTAATCCCCTGATGCCAAATGCTGCATGTGTTAATTAATCGCTACTGTTTGCTTAAGCTGTCAAGACTTTAGAATAATATCAAAACGTGAAGTTTATTTACTGTATTCCTTGGACCATTTTAAGACTTCAGTCAAGTGTCCCTTCAGCAGCTCTCCATAGGGGAGCGAGATGAGGTTTAAGTGCTCCCAGCATGCAGCAACCAGACATAACATACTGCTGAGATGATGGAGATGCACACTGCTGAATGGTGCTGCTTTCCTCTCCTGAACTTTTAGATTGCCAGAAAGTAATAAAACTAAGAGATTAGCATACATGGGCCACAACACCTTCCTGAGACATAACATGTCATTAAAGGATGTTTAGCTACAACAGTTACAAAAGTCAACAACTACAAACTAAGTGGTTTATGCAAAATCTTATTCACTTCGTCTAGTTTGTGGACATTATTTGTTAAATTGGTTTTAATTCTCAAGAATGGCAAAGCGGATTACAGGACCGTGTCTATCGCGTCACCCCAGGTACTGTGGCTTATTATAAAATGGAGTTTTGTAGCATTGCAATTAAAAAAAAGAAAGAAAAATTTCTACAGTCCCTTTGCTTTAAGTGCATACAATAAGCAGAACTTCAGACTTTCCCTTGTGGGTTTATGGGAATCGACGACAGCAAGGAACAAACTGAAGCATTTGCTGCAAACGAAAAGTCAATGTTCAGGACAAGAAATCATTCCTCACAGCTGATGTTGGATTCATTAAATTCCCACAGGCCAGAAAAGAGGATTATCACTCCTTATCCTGAAACATAATTAGAATATGATAACAGACATGCTGGATGTCAGAGATTTTAACTGTCCTCTATGACAGTTATTGGCTAATATGGCTAATAACTACAGCTTGTATCTACACAGACGCTGGAGATTTTTTTAATATATATTTATAAAACTAATGCAGCCTCTTCATAGCTTTTGCATCATTGTGTCAGTATAGCTGGTTTTATTTGTCTGAACACTACAGTAACCAAAATCTTTATTTGAGTTTGTAAAGCTTTGTTTGTCTGTTTTCATATGAATATTTTGACATGCAAAAATATCTCCAGTAAAGAACACATACTAAAGACTCAGCCTTCATATTCGTAATTCTTCTACTCTCAGTATATGTGTGGAAAAATAAATAAAAACAGAGCAACTGTTCAGTAGACATTGTTAGTATGTGGGACTTTTCATTGATTAATGCCATGTTGAGGATTGTATACAAAGGGGTACATTTAATTCTGTGCATCAGCACTATTAGAATGTGTACTTGTAGAAAGCCATGGTGTGCAATGTATAAGTTAGAAAAAATTGTCTTCTAGTTATGCCCTCCCCATCGACAGAGGAGGAATACTTGGACCAGTAAGATATCAGATCTTGGTGAGTAGCCATTTTGGATATACAAGGGCTAGATCAAAGCCTGACCGGTTGTAAAGTCTATAGAGTCTGTATAGCACTCATAGACTCGGGAGCAGCAGGGAATTTCGTGGATCGGAGACTCGTCTGGAGATGAAACATTCCTTCATTGTACATAGCAAACCTGCTAATGCTGAGGGCTGTGGATGGCCATCCCCTAGCAGAAGGAATGGCCACCAAGGGCACAGTAGAACTGGAAATGAAGGGGGGACTGACATGAGGGAAGAATAACATTTTTGTAATATCCGTCTTGATGCATGCTCAATGATCCAGGTAAGAAAATCCAAGAAATTGAATCAGTTCATCTGGACATAGATTTTATTGGAGAAACGTTTCGTCACTCATCTAAGTGACTTCTTCAGTCTCAGCAGTTGGAAAACTTCCCCAATCTTA
>JAJAGP010005604.1:0-31206 GCA_025084515.1 Ancistrus triradiatus
TGCCTGCTGTCTAGTGCTAAATACAGTGCTATATGCTAATATCGTATGTGCAAATATTTGTTTGGTTTAACAGCCAAAAAATATTAATCATTTTACAGACCAGATCCTGATGGTGCACTGTTTTTCAAACTGATTAGCAAGGAAGCCTTTATATAAATATACTGTGCAGATGACAGAGTGACAAGTGACACTAATGACGTTTTTAAGTATTCATTTTATCCCCCTTTAAAAATATTTAAGTCTTTAAATATTTAAAATATATATAAAGTCTGAAATTAACTGCATAATGCTAAAAGTTTTTAATAGCTCCGCAGCTGTGGCATGAAAAAAAGCATCGTTCTGTTGCAAGACTGCCCTCTTGTGCCCAAACACGAGCAGCACTGTAATTCACCTGAATGCTCATTTTTGACGATGTAAATCGTTGGCTACGCCCAGGAAAAAATGTACAGTGAATTTTCGTAGTAAAACTGTGAATTGCTTGACAGTTTTAATCTGAACTTTCACCGTTTGACCATGAAGTTCACAGTTTGGCCACTTCATGGTTCTACTGTGAAATTTCATAGTAGAACAGTAAACTTGGTGGACTATGAACTGACCATGTATTATTTCACAGTTGTACTATGAATTTTGATGGTAATTTGGCCACTTCATGGTTCTACTGTCAAATTTCATAGTATATTTATTCCCGGGCGCCTTGAGGAAGACAAATTCAACAGTGGAAAGAAAAAAAAAATCCCCTCTTGACTCCTTGAGAAGCATTTAGAGGAATGAGGCTCAAAAAGTACATTCTAATAGGCACACAGGTAGAGCTGGACAGTATGGCCAAAATTTTTTTTAAGGATTCTACCGGTACATCACGGTAAAGGCTTTTTAATAGGTGTGTAGCTTACTGTCTGGAGTCAGTACTACTGTCAGGAGTAATGTATGTAATCCAAACAGCGCACTGCAAAAGTTTCCATGCTGGAGACATTGTTGTGTTCAAAATGAATCACTAACCCCTTAATAGTGTCCCTAGTCCATCATCAGTAATGAGGTATTTAGAAAGCCTATCTAGTTAACTAGCTAAGTAGCACTCAAAGCACAGCCATAATCTATAACGCGTCATATAAATCAGCAAACAAACCCCACGAGTGCCTGAAGCTTCCAATTATGAACTGAGCTGAACTGAATTATGAATTAAAGTTAGTAAAAGCACTGGGCTGTTCATGTGGTTGACCGGCACAGAATTGGTTATATGAGATGCCTGAAGCCGATCACACTAAAACCGGCCGAATCCGTTTTATATATGAATATAATGAAGGCTTTGATTACTATAAGGTTTACCACAAAATGACACAAATCAGAATGCATGAAACAGCTGCCGAATGTAAACAGCTTTTATTGTGCAATATGCAACGTCTTAAAGACAGAGCTTAAAATAGAGAGGTGCCTATTTTTGGCTGAAGTATTTTCACTCCGGTAAGACATCCCCTGAATTCAGAGTTTCACCAAATGCAGCATTTTTGGAAATGTTGTTGGGTTCTGCCTTTATGTTGTTGCGTTCTCGATTTTCGTTTGTTTTGTAAATGCGGTTGTGATGTGACGCAGTGCTTGTAGTGGCGAAAAATATTGTAGAATTTTCTGCCTATTTGTTAGAGTTGTGTTTCTGCTATGAACCAGTATATGAAAAATGCATACCGTACGGGAAATGAACACCAGTGTACCGGTTGAGGACTACACACAGGGAATAAATATTACAGATTGTGCTGAAAATACTGTCAATGAGATCTAAGCAGAAGTGAGAGTAGCCTACAGGAAAGCTGTGACTGGAGTAGCCTGCAGGTTTAGAAACTGACAATGAGGTAGGAGATAAACAGAGAATGGAGTTTGAGGATAGAGGGAGTTTGAATGAACTAGGTCGGGAAACAGTGGTTTGCAGATGGAAAATAAGTAAGGAGTCAGTAATCGGATGAAGATGAAAAGCTGGAAACCCATGCACAATCAACGCACTTAGATTATCTCAAGAGATAAAGAAACTGTTTAGAGAGGTAGACAGCACTATATGTCTGAGAAATGTTTCAATCCTGACAGTATCCCATGATAACCAACAAAAAGTAAAAGAAATTCAAATTCAAACCTTTTGGATAAAGAAGTTATATGCTACGACCTGGCAAACATTGGCTCAGGTGTATCTTTGGAAATATCAATGGGTGGTCTGAAGGAAAACTTTAAAGCTGGCAAAGTAATTGAGGCTAATAGCATTTAGAAATGGTGAGAAACTTCATGAAACAGTTCAGTCGTCTACTTCATGAGAATGTAAGTACTGGATATGATATATGACCTACATGGTGAGGACCTTACACCTCCTCCACAATGCTGTTTCAAATGTCAGAAATTGAGACATGTAGCAGCAGTCTGCCAGGAGAAGAAACTTGTGCCAGATCCTTAATCTGGTCATGAATATGAGATTTGATAAAAAAAACAAAAAAAAAAAAAAAAACATAGTGTTGTAAACGTAGAGGAGCACATAGTGCAGGATGTGGCTGAAGTGAGGTTTGCCAAAAAAACAACAACAGTAGAGATGCAAAAGGCTAGAGTTCTAGAGAGTATATGCCACTCAAGTACAAAGCAATACAAAAGTAAACCGCAGTGTGCATAAAAGATCAAAGCAACCCAGATCAAGATCAAGGATGGAAATACAGTAAGCTGCATGGCATAAACAACCAACATCAGTGCAACCTTAAAAACAATAGGCTAGTTGTAGTGAAACTAAAATGTATAACGATTATACCCACAATAGTTGTGCTCCAAATTGTTGTTAGACCATCAGCAAAGCACTGCGTACAACTTCAGTGTCATAGCAAGAGGTTTACACAGCACAAGTAAGATTAATTTCTATAATGATGTACAGTGGGGCAAAAAAGTATTTAGTCAGCCACTGATTGTGCAAGTTCTCCGACTTAGATAGATGAGAGAGGTCTGTAATTTTCATCATAGGTACACTTCAACTATGAGAGACAAAATGAGAAAAAAAAATACAGGAAATCACATTGTAGGATTTTTAAAGAATTTAATTGTAAATTATGGTGAAACATAAGTATTTGGTCAATAAATTTGGTTCAGCTCAATACCTTGTAGCATAACCTTTGTTGGCAATGACAGAGGTCAAATGTTTCCTGTAAGTCTTAAACAGGTTGGCACACACTGTAGCTGGTATTTTGGCCCATTCCTCCATGCAGATCTCCTCTAGAGCAGTGATGTTTTGGGGCAATGCGGACTTTCAACTCCCTCCACAAATTTTCTATGGGGTTGAGGTCTGGAGACTGGCTAGGCCACTCCAGGACCTTGAAATGCTTTTTACGGAGCCACTCATTCGTTGCCTGAGCGGTGTGTTTGGGATCATTGTCATGCTGGAAGACCCAGCCACGTTCCATCTTCAATGCTCTCACTGATGGAAGGTAACTCTTTTTCTTCCTCCAAACATGGTGAGTTGAGTTTTTACCAAAAAGTTCTATTTTGGTTTCATCTGACTACATGATATTCTCCCAATCCTCTTCTGGAACATCCATGTGCTCTTTGGCAAACTTCAGACGGGCCTGGACATGTACTGGCTTAAGCAGGGGGGCACGCCTGGCACTGCAGGATCTTGAGTCCCTCTCGGCTTAGTGTGTTACAGATGGTAGCTTTTTGTTACTTTTTGGTCCCAGATCTCTGCAGGTCCATTCATCAGGGGTCCCTCCATGTAGTTTCTCTGGGATTTTTGCTCACCATTCTCATGATCATTTTGACCCACGGGATGAGATCTTGCGTGGAGCCTCAGATCGAGGGAGACTATCAATGGTCTTGTATGTTCTCTTCTATTTTCTTACAATAGCTCCCACAGTTTGATTTATCCCACACCAACCTGCTTGCCTATTGTAGATTCACTCTTCCCAGCCTGGTGCAGGTCTACAATTTTCTTCCTGGTGTCCTTCAACAGCTCTTTGGTCTTGGCCATGGTTGAGTTTGGAGTCTGACTGTTTGAGGCTGTGGACAGGTGTCTTTTATACAGATAACGAGGTCAAACAGGTGCCATTAATACAGGTAACGAGTGGAGGACAGAAGAACTTCTTGAAGAAGTTACAGGTCTGTGAGAGCCAGAAATCTTGCTTGTTTATGGGTGACCAAATACTTATTTTCCACCATGATTTACAATTAAATTCTTTAAAAATCCTACAATGCGATTTTCTAGATTTTTTTTCTCATTTTGTCTCTCATAGTTGAAGTGTACCTATGATGAAAATTACAGACCTCTCTCATCTTTCTAAGTCGGAGAACTTGCACAATCAGTGGCTGACTAAATACTTTTTTGCCCCACTGTACATGGGTACCACGGCGGAAACAGAGAGATGCTGGAAAGACCAAGTCATTTGGTGTGGAAGTTTTAATTTGCACAACACATAATGGGGCAGTCATAAAACTGATACAAATGGACAGATTATAGAAGAATGAATAAACGATGGAAAGGAGCTATGTCTAAGATATATGTCTAAGAACACAATGATGGTTATGCATGGTTATACATAATGCTAATATCTAATGCATTAGGTGGGAAGAGCACATGGAATATCCTAAATCATACTCTGGGGAGTGATCATTTTGTAATAAAAGATTAAATTAGCATAAAAGCTCATTGAAGTAAATACTCATATCACTGAGGAACTTTTGGGAAGCTTACTGGAATAAAAGCTACAACAGTCCATAGTGACATAAGATATTTACACCTCTAACAATAAGCTATGTTCCCTTCTAGTAAAAGCAGCAAAGAAAAAAAAATACAACCCCAAATCAGAAAAAGTGGGTATGATATGGAATATTTCATTGCAGACTGTATGAATCCAACATATTTCATGTTTTTTCTGGTTAGCTTCATTTAATTTGTTATTAAACATCCATTCCTGCATTTCAGGCCTGCAACACATTCCAAAAAAAAACTTGGGACAGGTGCAATTTAGAGCTATTGATGAGGTAAAAAACTAAACAATTATGTGATTTCAAACAGGTGATTATAATCAGGATTTGGTACAAAAGCAGTAGTCTGAAAGGCCGAGTCTTTGAGAAGTAAAGTTAGGCAGAGGATGGCCAGTTTTTCAACAAATGTGTAAGAAAATTAATGACATGTTTAACAACAATGTTCTGCACAGAAAGACTGGAATTAGTTTACATATTTCTCACTCTACAGTGGATAATATCATAAAATAATTCAAGGAATCTGGAAGAATTTCAGTGCATAAAGGGCAAGGGCACAAGCTTCAACTGAAGAGGCGTGATCTCTGATGAAATGAAGTTGACCAGAAAAAACCTGAAAAATCTTGGGTTCATACTGTCTGCAATGAAATAAAAGTCAAAGGAAATGTAAAGGACTGGTAGGAAATGTAGGGACTGGTAGCCTAGCGGTTAAGGTACTGGACTATGGACCAAAATGTCCAGGTTCAAATCCCACCTCTGCCAGAGCTGCCACTGTTGGGTCCTTGAGCAAGGACCTTAACCCACAATTGCTTGGGTTGTAAGACTGAATTGTAAGTCGCTCTGGATAAGGGCGTCTGCTAAATGCTGTAAATGTGAAGAACGCTGCATCTATTTTTATTTGCATTTTCCATACTGTCTCAGGTAGCTTTTTCTGATTTGGTGTTTGTACTAAAAACTAATGGTGGAACAAAACGGAACCCTGGTGAATATAGCTGAAAAAGAGAGAAATAAAGCTATCTATGTAGCAAATGTATTGTATTATATTCGGCTTTCCAACCAATGTTAACAAACCAGCTTAACACACTAATCTTTTTTTTAAAACCCACACTTCTAATCCAACCTACTGACTGACTGAATTCCAGTAAATGAATGTGATTTCACTGTCGAAAGACTGGTTTAAGCTAAAGGTTATAATCAAGATGGCAGTTTGGGAAAACAAGTCTCCGAGAAGTCCAAGGATGTGACTAAATTTGCAGAAATATCGTCTTCAGTAACTTTCAGTTGTCCTACTTTAAGCTGCTGCCGGTAATGCACCACTTACCAATGCACCACTTTACACAGATGCCTCACTTGTAACTGGTGAAAGCAGTTCCAGACGAAACATACCAGACAAAATACAGAGAGGCTTCATAATTTAATGCCCTGATACATTCTCAGAATCAGTATTAATTTTAAAACTGGTTACATCTTTTCAAATACATCCCTGAGCTTGGTAAATAAGTATGCACAGTGATATCTGTACAATGCAGATAGTGAACAATAACGTGCAGTTTAAAAAAAGAAACATTTTAATGAGCATATACAGCTGAAATAACAAAAAGTATTCGATAACAGTCTTGTGAAACTGTGAGGCTAGAATAATGAAGGCCTGAAATAATTAGTGTGTCACAGATATAGGAAATGCATGAACACAGCAGTAAAATATAACAACTGGAAATTCTACTACTCCCTGCCAAAATCGAATTAATCCATCAAACAACTGACATAAAGGATCGAACAGATGAATATCTAAAATCATTATTTTTCTGTTGGTGTGCACATGCAAACTCAAGTTTGCCATCAGTGTCAAGTGCAACATGAAGACTACCTTAAACTTACTGCACAGATTTAATGGTTCTTTCCTGAGACGCATGGTATTCTGGATTTTCTGTTCCTTCTCAGTCCTGCGTTCCATATACCAGCTACTGAGCAGCAGAGCCTCACTGAAAATGCAACTTAATAAATACATTGCATTGTTTACAAAGTTTCCTAATGAACTGATGCTGTTTGCAGCAACTGAGTTTTCTAGCTTTACTAGCTATAAACGTAAACACAAGCACATGTAGCGCATAAATAATTATGAAACAGATAATGTTATAGGTACAATCGAAAAAGCATTACACCATGACAAGATAGCTTATGTTAGTACAGTGCAGGTGAACACTGGATGCTGATCTTAGACCTGATGGACTGCTCTTACAGTGTTAGGATTTGAGGAGAGACTTGCTTATGATGCAAAACAGCTCAAAGCAATCACATTCACTTCATGGCTAAAAGTGTTCCATGGTTAGCGAGTCCTGTGTATTATTATGAAGCGTGTATTTAAGACACATACAGTTAATACTGATCAATATGGATTGTGGTGGCCTAGCGGTTAAGGTAATGGACTATGGACCAGAAGGTCCTGGGTGGAAATCCCACCTCTGCAAAGCTGCCACAGTTGGGTCCTTGAGCAAGAACCTTAACCTACAATGGCTTGGATTGTAAGACTATCAGTTGAAATTCACTCTGGATAAGGGCATCTGCTAAATACTATAAAAATAAATGAGTACTGATGCTCTTGATGACCAGCATGAACAGACAGACAGAGATTAGAACAACAGGGGTTGTATAAGTCACACATAATGAATCTTAGATCCATGCACTCCTCTTTATGCTCTCAAAAAGGTCCTTCACGTGATTCATCTTCTCTAGAAGTGTACCATTATCATCGTTTTGCTCTAATTTCTGGACAATCTGTATAATCAGTAAAGAGAGAGACAGAAGGACAAGATCAAAGGCATGTCAGTACATTACTTCAGTATTTAAAGACAGTAAGCCATCTATATTTCTAAGTTAAATAACAATTTTTCCTTAACCAAATTCAATTCTTTAGTGCTGTAACATAGCCTTCAAACCAAGTGTTTTTTTTTGTCTAAACACTCTGAAAAGTCCCTGTCCGCTTATGCTTCTGTAGTTTCCCTTCTCTTAATGTGTCACAGAGATTTCGCCATGTCTTTTGCACATCATCAACTTAAAAAAAAAGAAGTGAATATTAGAAGACTAAGAAGATTAGTGAGGGAAGCTATAGTTTGTGTTTTTGTTCAGACTAAAATGCATTTAGATAAATAAGAAAACACCCACATTCAGTCACTAAGGTTCTGTTATTCCCCTTTCAGCTGTGCTCCACAATATATTTTCTTAAACCTCAGCGTGCTGCTTGTAGCTATTCTGCTCTGATACTAGCAGGATGAGCTGTTCTGCCTGACAACAAAGTTCTGATTGGTCAGACTGATTTTGACACATCCAAACAATGCAGAAATGATCACAGACTCTGATAGAAGCGTTGCAGTCCATTCGTGTCCAACTTTGTGTACGTGTGTCCATGTTTTTCATCTCGATGTGAAAGGGCCTTAATCCTTTACAGTATACAGTCACTATTCCATACAGCCAGTGCCCTCCTACCAACCATATTCCGCCAGATATTTTCTTTAATATCCAAGTTTTTATGGCCAGCGTGTTGCTTGTCATATACGCTAGTTTGCTCTGTTACTAGCAAGTTGAGCTTTTCTGCCTGACAACAGACAACAGTTCATAAAAAGATGTGAAAAGGCCTTCACCATAGCTATACTCACTTTCTGTGAGATGAGAGTGTGCCATTCTATCCTTTTAAATAACCTAATTACAATTATGTAATTAATAACTAACATCTTTCTGCTGGCACTCAGGTGGTGCAGTGGTCTACTATTCTAGCCCACCACCAAGTCCCATCAGGTGGTCAGGTGTCATATACAGGCACTACTAGCTGCAACTGAGGGAGGTTAATCTGGTTGGGGAATCGCCACTGACTATACGCCATAGTAAAGTGTGAAAGAAGAGTCCGATAAGAACAATATGTAGCCAAAAATTATGGGTGCCCACAAATTACATCCAGAAACGTGGGTATTAGTATGGAGTTTGTCTCCTCTTTGCTGCCACAACAGGCTTCACTCTTCTGAGAAAGCTGTGGGACTGTGGTAGCCTAGCGGTTAAGGTACTGGAGTCTGGACCAGAAAGTCAAGGGTTCAAATCCCACCTCTGCCAAGCTGCCTTGAGCAAGGCCCTTAACCCACAATTGCTATTAATCAATAAGACTGTATGAAATGTAAGTCGCTCTGGATAAGGGTGTCTGCTAAATGCTGTAAATGTAAGCTGGAATGGAAGACGATTCTGGGACTAATGTTGGACAAATACATTCTTGTCTCACTGTTGGCATTCCAGTTCATCTCGGAGGTGTCTGATGGAGAGGATATGTCAGGGATCTGTGCAAGTCAGCCATGTTCTCCATCAAACTTGTTGGGAAGTTGATGAACTGATTTGTTGGAGAGGCAGAAACCTATGGATCTGTCAAGATAAGATTCACTGAGTTCCACTTCCACTGCCACTGTCTGTCATGCAAATGTCATTCCACTGCCACTGTCTGTCATGCAAATTGCCTCTATGCTTCTTATATTATGAATTTGGCAGTGCATTTGGAAGTGCATGCTTGTGGCAGAAATAGTGGCAGAAATAAAAGGTCAGTAATTAAAAGGAGTATCCACTACTTTTGGCCATACAGTATGTGTGTATGACCTGTCAATATGTTATGAATGTTATGTTATGAATGTTATGTAAGCTGAGTCATGCACTTTTGCAGTTGGGAAGAAGTTAACAAGTGGCTCCATCAGTTATATTTGTGTTTTGTGGATAACACCCTTTTCACTTTTAGCCAATAAGCAGCATGTAAAGTCTTTGCAGAAGCAGAGTAAGAAAGAGCTTTCTGCAAAATGTCTTGACTTGAGACTGTTATACAGAACAGAACAGTTCCTACAGAAAAAACATCACAGCCCTTGAGACAGACTCTTTCTTTAAACATCAGGGTTGGAAATGTGATTAGCTTTGCAGAGCTACTTTTTGCTTTACAGCCATTGGCCTCTTCGGATATTTCCCCAGCAGCTTTAAACACTTAGATTAGGGAATATTTGCTCATTCTTCCTTGCAGACTTGTCCAAGTTGAGTTTGACTGGTGTGTGAATGGACCACTCTTTTCAAGATGTTTGACAGATTTTCTACTGGGATTTAGGCCAGGACTCAAGAGATCCAGCTTCCTGTCCTTAAGACTTGTTTGTTTGGTGATGGGTTTAGGATCAGTGTGGTGCTGGAAGGTGTACCATCTGCCCATTTTCAGCCTCCTAGGGCCATAGATTTTCCCTTCAATCCTGACTAACTGCCCCCAAAACATAATGTTGCCAGTAGCATGCTTCACAGCATGTAAGCTTCTCAACACACGTGCCTTTCTACAATTTTATCCTGGAGCCCCTTTGACACCAGCTTTACTACCTTGGTGAGACTTAGTTACAGTATTATGGAATACTAATAGAGACATCATCAAGGAGCAGACAGTTTTATTCTGAAGTAATCAAAACCACTACAGTTGATGTCTGGAAGGTGACTGGTTGTACCTTAGTGAGTTTATAATGGTTACTCTAAAGGGACTGATCCCTTATCCAAACCAGGTATTTTATTAATTACATTTTACAATGGGATCAGAATGTTTTAAAAGCTATTTTCACAATGATGTGGCAAGATATAATGTGCTGGGATATATACGTGATATGTTATGTTGGTTTTCAATAGGCACTATACATGGGCATTCAGCAAGGATTTGTCCAGAACTAACAGAGGAGAACCTGGACATAACTGGATTAAAAAGGTTCTAAAAACAATCTAGATTTAATTGTAATATGTTGTCTTTTTAGTACCTTCTAAAATGGCATTATATTAGTACAGGTTGAAAATGTGGCATTTTTGTTGGATCAGCTGTTCTTTTAAGAAGAGGATCCTCTGCAACCGCTTTAAAATAACTAGAATGTTCTAGAGAAGGGTTGGAAAGAAGGTGTTATGTCTTGTACCTTATCGAAATAGAGCAGCATGTACTTGTATAGCTCTTGTAGCGCTGCAGATTCATTGAAGTCATTTTCATGTTTCTGGTGAAGAATAAAACAAGAATTAATTAACATGTAACAGTGTCATTTGGCAAAAGACTTTATCTCAGTGTTTTTTCTCTGTTAGGCAATGAACACAAATTTGCAGAAGTGGAAACAAAACCAAAAACAATAATCCATTTCGGCTAACATTTCTGTATGTGGTGTAAGTAAGACCTTTGACTCCTCTAACAGGAAGGCCTTGAACTCTTGGCTGCTGACAGTTTGCTGATCTCTCACAAGCTTGTAGTACATCTTGACTTCCTGTTTATACTTAGGAATGTCTTTCGCATACAACAACTTATTGGTAGGTGCATGCTGTATTGGCAAAAAGAGCAGAAATACAAAGGTAAAATCATAGAGATTATTTGTATATGTTATATTTACATAAAACTGCATATGTACAAGCTGATGTATTACACACATATGTATATAAACACACACACACACACACACACACACACACACACACACACACACATATATACATATATACATACACAGCGGGGCAAAAAAATATTTAGTCAGCCACGGATTGTGCAAGTTCTCCTACTTAGAAAGATGAGAGAGGTCTGTAATTTTCATCATAGCTACACTTCAACTATGAGAGACAAAATGGGAAAATAAATCCAGGAAAATCACATTGTAGGATTTTTAAAGTATTTAATTGTAAATCATGGTGGAAAATAAGTATTTTGGTCACCCATAAACAAGCAAGATTTCTGGCTCTCAAAGACCTGTAACTTCTTCTTTTAGAAGCTCTTCTGTCCTCCACTCCCGTTACCTGTATTAATGGCACCTGTGTGACCTCGGTATCTGTATAAAAGACACCTGTCCACAGCCTCAAACAGTCAAGACTCCAAACTCAACCATGGCCAAGACCAAAGAGCTGTTGAGGGACACCAGGAAGAAAATTGTAGACCGCAGCAGGCTGGGAAGAGTGGTGAATCTACAATAGGCAAGCAGGTTGGTGGTGAATAAATCAGCTGGGGACCAAAGTAAGTAACAAAGGCTACCATCAGTTAACACACTACGCCGAGAGGGACTCAGATCCGCAGTGCCAGGCGTGTCCCCCTGCTTAAGGCCGTACATGTCCAGGCCATCTAAAGTTTGTCAGAGAGCATATGGATGATCCAGAGAGGATTGGGAGAATATCATGCGGTCAGATAAAACCAAAATAGATGGAGGAAGAAGAATGCTGAGTTGCATCCCAAGAACACCATACCTACGTGGAAGCATGGGGGTGGGAACATCCCCCCCCCCCCCCCATGCTTTGGGGCTGTTTTTCTGACTGCAGAGGGGACAGGACGACTGATCCGTGTTAAGGGAAGAATGAACGGGGCCATGTATCGTGAGATTTTAAGCCAAAACCTCCTTCCATCAGTGAGAGCATTGAAGATGGAACATGGCTGGGGTCTTCCAGCATGACAAAATGATCCCAAACACACCGTTTCGGGCAACGAGGGAGTGGCTCCGTAGTAAAAAGCATTTGATGGTCTGGAGTGGCCTAAAGCCAGTCTCCAGACCTCAAACCCCTAGAAAATGTGTGGAGGGAGTGTTGAAAGTCCGTGTTTGCCCAAAACATCACTGCTCTAGAGGAGATCTACATGGAGGAAATGGGCCACAAAATACCAGCTACAGTGTGTGCCAACCTGGTGAAGACCTTACAGGAAACGTTTTTGATGTCTGTCATTGCCAACAAAGGGTTATGTTACAAGTATTGATTTGAACCAAATTGTTGACCAACATACTTATGTTTCACCATAATTTTACAATTAATTCTTTTTAAAAATCCTACAATGTGATTTCTGGATTTTTTTTTTTTTTCTCATTTTGTCTCTCATATGTTGAAGTGTACCTATGATGAAAATTACAGGGACCTCTCTAATCTTTCTAAACGTAGGAGAACTTGCACAATCAGTGGACTGACAGATATATATATAAATATAAATATATATATAAATATAAATATATATATATATATATTTGCATGGTTACCTTGCCCAACTGTTGATCGCTGAGAGAAAAGGAGTCCATGAAGGCCTGAGCTATGACAGACAGGCAAGCATCCACATGAGGAGTCTTCTCCAGGTCACTGAACACAAAGTTGGGGTTTTTCAGGATGTTCACCCAGAAACGAAGTGGAACACTAGAAGGGAACAGCACATTGTTCATATAAAACTTTCCAGAGTAACAATGGTGATCATGTTTTACAATCCCACATCAGAAGAAGTTGGGATGGTATGGAAGATGCAAATAAAAATATATGCAGTGTTCCTTACATTTCCTTTGACTTTTATTTCATTACAGACAGTATGAACCCAAAGTACTTCATGTTTTTTGTGTTCAACTTTATTATATTTGGTAATAATAAACACCCATTTCTGCTTTTCAGGCCTGAAACACATTGCAAACAAAGTTGGGACAGGGAGAATTTAGGGCAAGTAATGAGGTAAAAAAACTAACCAATTATGTGATTTCAAACTGGTGACGTCAACAGGTGATTGTAATCATGATTTGGTACAGAAGCAGCATCCACAAAAGACTGAGGCCGTTTCTCAATATGCGTACTTCTCTGTACTTGTGTTCTCGTGTACTTGTGAAACGTCATCAGTTGCAGCCCAAGTACTGTTCCATTTCCAAGTTCGCATCTAACCAAGTACGCTCCAAATCCCCGGATGTGTTCTCGATCCGCCCACATTACCGAGGATGCATCGATGCAGACTTGTGCGTACTTGAACAGCGAAATGTCCCACAATGCATTGCCAGCTCGGTAATGGCGGATGAGAACTCCCTACTTGATGTATAATTTCTAAGTAATGCTGTATTGTGTCACAAAATGAAGTTATAAGAGTTTTTTAGGCGAGAATGTAGTTGTTTAAAATTCAACTATGTGGCCAGTTTATCAAGATAAAGCTTACATAAAAAAATGCTCAAACGATTTCGGAGATGTGACGGGAAGCTATTAACGTATTTATTATGCATTATATGTATTATTTGTTCAGCCTGTATTCTAAATATGAACTGTCTGATATAAATTGAAGTTCATATTTAAATTCCCTTCTAAAATCAGACTTGTTTGGTGCTGGCTTATGTTTGGGAAGGTTTCTATTTTATGCTTAAATGCGATCGGTCCGTTGTTACACGTAGATTAAACTGTTTAATGGAAAGTAAAAGAACTGAGGACTTCTTCCACCACTGACAGGCTTTATACAAGATGTTTTATCTATGTGTAAAAAGTAAACCGCGTTGTCTCCATAGCCAAGTACGCTGCTGTTCCAATTGTAGAATAACCGAACTGCCTTCTCCCGTCCTCTGGAGTATGTACTCGCAAGTTGAACTTCCTAGTACAGACTTGGAAAGTACGCGAGCCGAAGTTCGCGTACTTGGTATTGAGAAACGGCCTGAGTCTTTGAGGAGTAAAGATGGGCGAAGGATTGCCAGTTTGTCAACAAATGCATGAGAAAATTATTGAAATGTTTGAAAAACAAAAAATGTTCCTCAAAGAAAGAATGGAATGACTTTGCATATTTCAGTCAACATTTTCTGATTTGGCTTGTTTTGCATTGTGCTGTTGAAAAATGCACGGATATTGTCTTGGAGGCAACTTATGCTACTCTAAAATATCAATGTACTTTTCTGCATTAATGCTACCATCACAGAAGTGTAAATGACCTTTGCCAAGGGCACTGACCCAACCTCATACCATGACAGAGCCTGGCTTTTGGACTTGTCTTTGGTCTGGAGCATATGGTGTCCATTTCTTGCAAACAGATCTGGAATACTGATTGATCTGAGCAGTAATGTTTTAAGTGGTATTTGTGAATGTAACTCTTTATAAAGGTTTGATTAAGTAATCCTTTGCCCATGTGGTTATATCAGCTATTGGTGAATGACGGTTCTTGATGCAGTGTAACCCCTGCTGAGGGATCAGAGATCACAGGAGTTCAGATTAGGCTTGTGCCCTTGCTCTTCACAAACTGAAATTCCTCCAGATTCCTTGAATTGTTTCATGATATAATGCACTATAGAGGAAGAAATATGCACATGTCTTACAATCACCTGTTGACATCACCTGTTACCACCCCTAATTTGCCCCAACCCAACATCTTTTAGAATGTGTTGCAGGCCTGAAATGCAGGAATGGATGTTTGTTAACAAATGACAACAAAGTTGGCCAGAAATAAATGAAATATCTTGGGTTTGTACTGTCTACAATGACATAAAAATCAAGGTAAATGTAAGACACTGCACTTTTTTATGTACATTTTCCATGGGGTTTGGGGTTGTAATTTAATGTCTGTAATTACCATTTGTGATGCAAATGTGTACCTGTTTGTTTTCCAGATGTGGAGAACATCAGGATCTGCGATCTTTTTCTTCTCAGCTTGTGAATCAAGAAAATCAAAAAAATATTTCACTGCTAAAGGAGCTTTGTTGTTGGGCATTCCCCAGATACTCTGGAAGAGGTTCTCCACAGAGGAGTGCACGGCCACCTGAGGAGTAATTTCATTGGTTAGTTGGGGTGATGAGTGATATATTCAAAGCTTATTTTTTATTAAGAGTTCTTGTATGGCAAACAACCATGTTAGGGCACACACACAATACTCTACCTTTTAACAGCAAGTACACATCTAACTTGCAAGATTGTATATGGCCTATTTTAATACAAACTATGACAGTGTATGACATGTAGTAGGTATATCAGACCTAAACGCTTAGAAGTACAGTGTATGCGGATCACAAGATTCAGACTTACCTTCGTTGAAAGTAGTTTGGTGAGGTAAATTTCTTTGAGTTTTAATTTCTTCCTTTCTGGGTGTTTGCTCTGGTCGATGTCAATGTCTGGGTCAATCTGCAGACAACAGAATCCGAAAGGAATTAACCAAAAAACCCAAACAGCTAGTTTTTATAGTACAATTCACATTTAGTTAAAATGTAACAGTTTAAATCACCCAGTTGTGCATGGTCTATGAATAAGGCAGGATGCTTGATCAGACAAATGACAAATACTGAGTTAACAGTTCATTTTTATTGCAACTGGCAACCCTCACGTTCAAACATGACCACTCATCTTCAACACACTCATCCTTCCGTCATGTCAAAAGTTACAGATTTACCAACTTACCAGGTGGTAGTACTTGACAGAAAAGTTTTGATCATCTGTAAAATAAATAAACAACACTCACAATTAGAAACTTAACCTATTTCTTTATAGTAAAAGATGCATTTCTGACAAAATTTAAACTTTATCGATTATGTCTTAAGTCTATTTCATTACCGTTTCCCCCCGTTTCCCCATGATTTCTTCTTAGGTGATCAAAGAATAGACCTAGTATTACTTTATCATGTTGTTATTCTCTTGAGTGGAAAGCCTGCAGATACACCCCGTTTCTAACAGACTCTAGACTCTGAGCTCCTCCTATTCATACACCATCTTGTAACAAATCAAACCAAATGTCAGCCATAGTTCATCTTTTAAGTGGTGTACTGTATTGTGTTAATTAAAATGGAGAACTAAAAACGCAGAAGTAAGAAAATTATAAATGCACAACAACATGCAAATGGTACTGAGATTGAAACACTGTGGTTGTGTCCTTCTGTAAGGTGTTGCATACAACCCCATCATGTACAAATGGAAATGCACTGTCAGATAAAATCTAAAATAAAATCTGCTTACACATAACCATGCAGTGGTGTGAAAAAATGTTTGCCTGCTTCCTGATTTCCTATTCTTTTGCACATTTGTCAGACTTAAGTGTTTCGGAACATCAAACCAATTTCAATATTAGTCAGAGACAACACAAGTAAACACAAAATGCAGTTTTTAAATGAAGGTGTTTATTATTAAGGGAGAAAAAAAACCAAACCTACATGGCCCTGTGTGAAAAAGTGATTGCCACCTAAACCTAATGACTGGTTGGGCCACCCTTAAACCCACAAACCAACCCACACCCAACAAAACCCTCACACCCCCACCCCCCCCCCCCCCGTAGCAGCAACAACTGCAACCAAGCGTTACTGCTGCTGATAATGTTTTCGTTTTCTGAAATGCTCTGTTACTTTTACCCAGATGTAATGGGGACACACCTTCCAAAAGAGTTCACTTTTGTCTCGTCAGTCCACAAGAATGTTTTCCCAAAAACAGTGAGACTAGCTTTAATGTTCTTTTTGCTCAGCAGTGGTTTTTTTCTTGGGAACTCTGCCATGCAGGCCCATTTTTGCCCAGTCTCTTTCTTATGGTGGAGGCATGAAACACTGACCTTAACTGAGACAAGTGAGGCCGCCAGTTCTTTGGATGTTGTTGTGGGGTCTATTGTGACCTCTTGGAGAGTCGTCGCTGCGCTCTTTGGGGTAATTTTGGTCGGCCGGCCACTCCTGGAAGGTTCACTACAGTTCCATGTCTTCACCATTTGTGGATAATGGCTCTGACTGTGGGTTCGCTGGAGTCCCAAGGCTTTAGAAATGGCTTTCATAACCCTTTCCAGACTGACAGATCTTCAGTTACTTTCTTTCTCCATTGTTTTGTTTAAGGATCACTCTCCCTGGCCGCGTTCGGCCAGGAGTTTAGTCCCAGTTTGACGACGTGAGCCTGCAGCAGCGCGATTGCACGTGCGTCAGCTTTCCCGGGCCATTCACAGGTAAGTGGCGCCACCTGGAGTCCTGCCTATATAAACACACCTTATGGACTCGGTGGTTGCCACTGCCTACGCCCGCGATCACGTGACTGGTGCTCATGTGATTCTTGCTGCACCCGGCTTTTTTGAACGTTCTGGCGCGTTCGCTGCTGCCTGCATTACCGGTTTCTGACGGCTTGTTTTATTCCCTTTATTTATTATTTCTTTTGCTAGGGATAGAGGTAGTCTGGGGGAACTAAGTCCCTCAGACTTGAGGCCGCTAGGAGGCGCCCGGTAACGTTAGGGTCTTAGTCAGAGTAGGGCCAGCGTTTCCTTTGTTTATTATTTTTTGCTTTTATCGAGCAGCCCCAGCAGCTTCCTCCATTCTTCCCAGCCGTTCCTCTCACGCCGTCACACCCCCTCACCGCGATCGGGAATATTTATTCCCTGATTGTGTTTGAAGAGGACGCAGTGTTTACTAACCACGTCCTCTTCACTTCCCTGCGACCGTGCCACGCCCCCGCGATCGTGTTTAAACCGCGTGGAGCTGCATGTGCTTGTGGGAGCTCCGATCGGGTTCTGCACGCTGCGCATGCGCAGACCCGGCGCATATATTGCGCAACGGAGGCACGTCGTAAGCGTGCTTTAATTAAAGTATGTCACGCTTACGGCGTGCAGTTTAGTTTATTTAGTTTATTTTATTAATCGTATCTTTTATTTAGTTCCTTTAGTTATTTATATCTTTGATTTCATTTGCTTTTTTTATTCATATCAATTTCAGTTATAATTTACCAACTGGAGCTAACTGCATTTGGGTCCCAACCTGTTTATATTTTTGCTTAATACGGTTCGTCATCATTTTAAGATGCAAAAAGGCAAACCGTAACAGAAGGCAGTGAGCCAGCCAAAGGACCCAGCGTTAGCTCCTGGACCTCCACTAGGGAGGTCCCCAGACGCCGCAGACGGCGATGTTTCGCATACCTGGGTCGCGGTTGGCATTGGTGGGCTCTCAGCGTTCGTGACCTAGACGCTGAGGATTTTTTGTATCATCACTACGAGGATTTTTGTTTATGACCTCGATGAGGAATTCTCTTATTCCCACGATGAGATCTTTCGTATCCTTCTGAGGAAGATTTTTCCTATCCTCGGGTTGAGGAGTTTATCGTATCCTCACGAGGACAATTTTCCTTGTCCTGCTTGAGGATTTCTTTCCTCCTCAGGCCGAGGACTTTTCGCAGCCTGCCCGTCCCAAATTGCCCAGCCCTCGCCGCCGTCGCCGTCCCACGTGGAGCCATCCGGACCCCAGCCACCTACTCCTGCCCCCGAACCAATGACCATTTTTAATATTGATCAAGGTTCCGCGACTGTGCAGGAGTATGTGGCTGAATTTATAGGGCCCTAGCTTGCACAGAGTGGCTTGCAGGGACCAGCCCTAATCACCCCCTTCAGGAACGGGGCTGGTTGATGATGTGGTATGGAGCTGTGCTTCCTCCCTCAGGCCTCTTTCCTTCGATCACCTGCTCGAGCTGGCCATTTTGGCGGAGGCCCGCCTCGAGCAGCGTGTGAGAGGAAGAGAAGAGGTCTCCTCCCTATCAGCTCCCATCCACCCGTCCCTTGCCAGGGCTTACAGCGCCACCTATTAGCCCCGTTCACGAGCACACAGAATGCGCGAACTGGCAGAGCGAGCGCATAGCGCCCCCCAGTTTTTGAACCTGGCTCGTCGCGCACTCACCTCGGGCGCTCCGCACCTGGGCGATCAGACCCCGTGCCAGAGCCTATATAGCGCCACCTAGCCCCGTTCACGAGCACATAGAATGCTCGAACTGGCAGAGCGAGCGCACAGCGCCCCCCAGTTTTGAACCTGGGCTCGTCGCGCACATCACGCTCCGCACCTGGGCGATCAGACCCCGTGCCAGAGCCTATAGCGCCACCTAGCCCCTTTCACGAGCACACCAGAATGCTCGAACTGGCAGAGCGAGCGCACAGACGCCCCCCAGTTTTGAACCTGGGCTCGGTCGCGCACTCCATTCTTCCGCTCCTCACCAGGGCAGTCAGACCCCGTGCCTGAGCGTATTATGGCGCCCCCCTGGGCCTGTACCTGGGCCCCGCCGCGCACACCAGCCCCGTTTGTTGAGTACAAAGACTCCACGGTGAGGCAGTTCACGCCGCCTGAACCCCTACCGTACAGGAGCCCACTGCGCACCCTAACCCCACCAAGAACCCCCCCCGCGTCTGAGCAGAAAAGCTCCACGCCCTGGGTGTTTTGCACACCGGTCGTTGCCGCCGACCCCTGTGCTACGGTCACGTAGACCCAATTCCTGCGCCCCTTGACTACTTGCAGGAGCGGGCAACACTTCCACTCAGGAAGCCCCTCGGCCACGGGCCCGACTCTTCCTAGGACCCCTTGACCCTGGTATGCTGGACCTTAAACAAGAGACCACTCAGGAAGACCCCTCGGCCCACGGGCCCGACTCATCCTAGGAACCACCTGGTATGCTGGACCTTAACAAGAGACCAGGTCAGTCCTAGAGTTGGTAGGAGACTTTAACACCCTGGGCTGTAAATTCCGGCTTCAATGACCAGGTCCTTATAGCTCTTTTTTTTACAGGCGCTTAATGAGGAGGTGTTGAGCGAGCTGGATCAGCTCGAGCCACCCTCCTTTATTATGGAGCTGTACGACCTGGCCATTGATGCGGAGTTTCGCCTCCGTAAGTTCCCATGGTGGGTCTTTCAGGGTCACCGAGGACCAACCAAGTCTCGAACCTGAGCAGTCTAAGCTCCGTTCTAGAGCTCCACCGCGCCGTTGACCCCGTACATCGGGCACATAACGCCGCTAGTCTCGAACATGAGCAGCCAAGCTCCTTCTAGAGCTCGCCGCACTGTTGACCCCGTACTTTTGGCACGTAACGCCGCCTAGTCTCGAACATGAGCAGCCAGCTCCGTTCTAGAGCTCGCCGCACCTTGTTGACCCCGTACTCGGGCACGTAACGCCCGACGAACGCCGCCAAGTCTCGAACCTGAGCAGCCAGGCTTCCGTTCTATAGAGCTCGCCGCGTCCGTTGACCCCGTACTTGGGCACATAGCGCTGCCGAGTCTCGAACCTGAGCAGCCAAGCCCGTTCTAGAGATCGCCGCACCCGTTGACCCCATACTCGGGCACATAACGCCGCCTAGTCTCGAACATGAGCAGCCAAGCTCCGTTCTAGAGCTCGCCGCACCTGTTGACCCCGTACTTGGGCCCGTAATGCCGCCTAGTCTCGAACATGAGCAGCCAAGCTCCGTTCTAGAGCTCGCGCCGCACCTGTTGACCCCGTACTCGGGCATGTAACGCCCGCCAAGTCTCGAACCTGAGCAGCCAGGCTCCGTTCTAGAGCTCGCCGCGTCCGTTGACCCCGTACTTGGGCACATAGCGCTGCCGAGTCTCGAACCTGAGCAGCCAAGCTCCGTTCTAGAGCTCACCGCGCCCGTTGAACCCCGTACTTCAGGCACATAACGCCGCCAAAGTCTCGAACTAGAGCTATTACGCTCCGTTCCAGGGCTCGCCGCGGCTTTTCAAGCTCTGCACCTGGGCAGTCAGACACCTTGCCTGAGCGTATGGCGCCCCCTGGCCCTGTACCCGGGCCCGCCGCTCACTTAAGCCCAGTGTTTGAGCTCATCAGCTTCCACGAAGAGGCTTGCAGCGCCGCCCGGCCCCTTTCACGTGCGCGCTGAGCGCTCTGGCTGGAGGACTGAGCGCATAGCACCCCCCAGCAGTGAACCTCAGGGCTCTTTGCGCCTCCTAGCCTCGCGTCTGAGCCAGCAGGCTTCCACGCCTGGGCGCTTTGCGCACCAGTCGTTGGTCCCGGCCACCCCCGCCACGGTCACCAAGCCGATCCCTGCGCAGCGATCATTGGTCCCGATCCCCGCTCGCCAAACTGTCATCAAGAACCGATTCCTGCGTCGCCATGGTCGCCGTTGTTGAACCACGTCTCTGAAGTCCTTGGCGTCTGTGCGGGCCAGACCAGATCTCTGGCTCGGCCCTTTTTCCTTGGTCTCAGCAGGTCGGATCCAGCTCTTTTTCCGCCAGCGTCGAGATCCGTCCCTGAATCGCTGAGCTCTGCCTTTGGGCCTCTGAGCCTCCCCCCTGAGGCTCCGGTCCCTTGCTTTGCCTCTGGGCCGTTGGACGCTGCCTCTGTGCCCCACTATGCGTCGGTCTTCAGCCCGCCAGCGCTCGGTATGGTCCTCGGGACTATCAGGCCGGCCTCCAGCCCACTATGGGCGTTGGACCGGCTACAGCCAGTCTTCTCCTCCTCTTCAGCACCTTTTTCGAGGCCTTCCCGGCCTTTTGGCGCCCCGCTGTGCGCCAATCTTCCTCAACCTGAGCGGGTGAGACAGGGCGAGGGGAGAGGTTGGTTGTGCTTAGGGCGGCGGGACGACGCCCCTCGGGGAGGGGGTACTGTTAAGGATCACTCCCTGGCCGCGTTCGGCCAGGAGTAGTCCCAGTTTGACGACGTGAGCCTGCAAGCAGCGCGATTGCACGTGCGTCAGCTTTCCCAAGCCATTCACGGGTAAAGTGGCGCCCACCTGGAGTCCTGCCTATATAAACACACACCTTATGGACTCGGTGGTTGCCACTGCCTACGCCCGCCGGTCACGTGACTGGTGCTCACGTGATTCTTGATGCACCCCCGGCTTTTTGAACGTTCTGGCACGTTCGCTGCTTCCTGCATTACCGGTTTCTGACGGCTTGTTTATTTCCTTTATTTATTATTTCTTTGCTAGGGATAGAGGTAGTCTGGGGGAGTTAAGTCCCTCAGACGTGAGGCCGCTAGGAGGCGCCCGGTAACGTTAGGGTCTTAGTCAGAGTAGGGCCAGCGTTTCCTTTGTTTATTATTTTTTGCTTTTATCGAGCCTTGCCCCAGCAGCTTCCTCCATTCTTCCCCAGCCGTTCTTCTCACGCCGTCACACCCCCTCACCGCGATCGGGAATATTATTCCCCTGATTGTGTTTGAAGAGGACGCAGCGTTTACTAACCACGTCCTCTTCACTTCCCTGCGACCGGTGCCCCGCCCCGCGACCGTGTTTAAACCGCGTGGAGCTGCACGTGCTTGTGGGAGCTCCGATCGGAATATAGCCACTACGAGCAGGGGGTCCCGCCTAGTCGAGCAAGACCGTGAGGGTGTAGTGGCGGTCTCACGAGACCATTTATGTTTTAAAAATACCGCGTGGAGCTGCACGTGCTTTGTGGGAGCTCATCCGAATCGGGTCCTGCACGCTGCGCATGTGCAAACCCGGCGCATATATTGCGCAACGGAGGCACGTCGTTAAGCGTGCTTTGAATTAAAGTACGTCACGCTTACGGCGTGCAGTTTAGTTTTTATTTAGTTTATTTTTTTAATCGTATCTTTTATTTAGTTCTTTAGTTTTTTATATCTTTGATTTCATTTGCTTTTATTTATTCATTATCATTTCAGTTATAATTACCAACTGGAGCTAACTGCATTTGGGTCCCAACCTGTTTATATTTTTGCTTAATACGGTTCGTCATCATTTTAAGATGGCAAACCGTAACAATTGTTCCTAAATTTCTTTGGATCTCGGCATGATGTGTAGCTTTTAGGGATCCTTTGGTGTACTTCACTTTGTCAGGCAGGTCCTATTTAAGTGATGTCCTGATTGAGAACAGGTGTGGCTAGAGACAGTGAACTTGGGTATGATAAACCATTGTTAAGTTATGTTTTAACAAGGGGGGCAATCCCTTTTTCACACAGGGCCATGTAGGTTTGGATTTTTTTCTCCCTTAATAATAAACACCTTCATTTAAAAACTGCAATTTTTATTTACTTGTGGTGTCTTTGACTAATATTTAAATTGATTTGATGTTCCGAAACACATAAGTCTGACAAATATGCAAAAAAATAGGAAATCAGGAAGCTGGCAAACACTTTTTCACACCACAGCATGTGTCAGATGTCTGTAAAAAGCCTGATGTATTGATATCCAAATCTTATTCAGTGCTACTAATAGATTAGCAGAAGTATAAGGTCTACAACCAGGAACACCCCAAAGTACTCCCTCTCAGCAACACACCACTACAAACACATAGGAAATTATTACGATTTAACAATGGTTTTCGTTAGGTCAAGTTTTAGCTTTTCTTACTTAAATGTGATATGTTACACCCTTTCCCACAAGGTAACACAGTTTCCGGAGGCCTAATGAAATGTCCCTGACATGCTTTGGGCAAAATACCATTGACTGGGTACCTTTTCACCCATGTCTAAACAGCACTTTCCATTTTTCAGTGCATGCTCTATTAAATAAATAATAAGCCACTAAGAGATAAAAAACTGAAAATAAGCCATTGCTCATACCACCCCAGTCTGTGATTCACAGCATTATGACCTGTCTGAAATCGTTCCTTTAACTGTTAAATGACATAACCTTAAGGATTTAAAATTTTCTATATTTCTGCATAAATATGACCTAAAACATCCTCAGATTTTCACACAAGTCCTAAAAGCAGATAAAGAGAACCCAGTTCAACAAATGAGACAATTATTGAGAACAATGATCCAATATTACATCTTAGTGAGTGGCAAAAGTATGTGATTATGTAGATTTGTTGAACATATCCCCATCATAAATCAAATACCACCTGTACAATACAACTCCATTACTGCATATAATACCTTATACAGTGTGGATTTTCTGGGGGTCTGGAACAAATTAATTTAATTTACATTATTCCTTATGGGAAATGCTCAGTACTTGTCATTTTCGGTTCTTGACAAGCCTTTTGGAACAAATTAACGATGAGAACCGAGATACCACTGTAATACTTAACTAGTGTGTTCATAAAATAGTGCAACTACTTACAAGTTATTTGGCTTAATAAATAAATCTTAGCTAAAGGGTGGACACACCTTATTCTGATATTCTGTCACTGCAACATTCCCATCAAAAATCAACTTTAGCCACTCATATCTTCTGTCGTCTGAGGATGGGGCCCAGAATAGCCTAGTAATTCCAGTGCTTAGCTCTTAGCTCTGATATATAACAGATCCAAGCAGCTCTCAAGCGATGGGTGGAGTTACTCAGATGAGGGGCAGGATCACTCTAATGAGTCCCTTTGTGATGCAGGATGGGAAGCTGATTTCGCAGTTTGTGGGTTGGTAGGGACTAAATATACTCAAATTTGTGTGCAGTTTACATAATATGTCCTTTAAGGTACTTGATTCACTTTTTGACCACAGTAGATCACCAAAGAATAAATGGGGTCCTCAGTCTCAGTGATTATTCTAACACATCAATCAAACGAAAGGGAATTTGAGAAAAGGACTTTACAATTGTTAAATTAAGAAGTAAGTTTCTAATCCATTATTTATGTATAACCTTACAATCTAATACATTCAGTAAATCAGTAGCTATTGACTGTCTAAATAATTCAGTGTGATTGCATCACATTCCAATAGAGTTATATTTTATGACTGGGATTTTACACAAGGAATGTTAATATAATTTTACTGAACGTATTTTCATTTATACTGCTTCCAAAATGTGAATGTATAGTTTTTGTCAATGTTGGTGTGTATCTTTGATTATTGTAATCAAATGTGTTTGGTTTTGTTGTATTGGAGTCATTTACTTGTATACCTCTGGCTGCACACCACTATGCCCCTCAAGGGTAAATAAAGGTAATCAAAATCAACAGAGATTGCTCCAGATGCTCATAAGCAAATGACTGATAAAAATTCATGTCCCTCATTCCACAGAATGATAGCCTGTCTTATAGGGTTATTTAGGCAACTCATACATCATGTGTCAAGTGACTCAACAATAATAGTCTGCACTGAAGGAAAAGTTGGACGATGTTCTTAAAACAAATGCATGACTCAGATTGGGAGTTGCCTGAAATACTTCACACAAACGATTAAAGATAGTTCATTTTACAGTGATGCTTGAAAAGATTTTCTATATTTCTGCATAAATATGAGACATGAAAATCAGATTTGCTCATCCTCAGAAGTCCCAAAAGAAGGAAAGTAGAACAGCTTCAGCTCTGGGAGGTGAATTTCCTCTCATAAGCGTCTGCTGGATTATGGACAGGCCTTTGATTTGGCCATTCCAAATAATTAACTTTATTGTTGTTTATCCATTCTTTGGTAGAACAATTTTCTCCTGAAATTCAGGTCATGGACAGATGTCCTGATGTTGTACTTTAGAATTTGCTGGTATAATTCATAATTCATTGTTCCATCCCAGATGCCGCAAAACAGGCCCAAAATATAACACTACATCAACCATTTTACACTGAAACAATAAGGTTCTATTTTTAGTTTTATGGAGTGCAGTGTTTTCCTTTCTCCAGACATACCGTTTGTCATGTAAACCAAAATGTGGAGAAGAAGGACCCTCACTTATAATGATTTAATATTTGTTATTTGCTTTATATACAGTGGAGGAAATATGTATTTGATCCCCCACTGATTTTGAAAGTTTGTACTCTGACAAATAATTAAACAGTATATGATTTTTATGGTAGCTTCATTTTAACAGTGAGAGATGGAATATCAAAAAGAAAAAGTAGAAAATTAAATAATATTTAAATAAAAAATAATTAACATTTCATTGAGGGAAATAAGTATTTGATCCCCTAAAAACCATGACTAATGTTGGCTCCAACAGACCACTGACACACCCTAATCTCAGTGAAGACATTACCTGCATGAGAGACACCTGTCCCAAATTGTCACCTATATAAAAGGCCCCCCTGCTAACAAAGTCAGTGACACTCCAACATCTCCACCATGGGCAAGACTAAAGAGCTGTCTAAAGATGTCAGGGGCAAAACTGTTGACCGACACAAGGCTGGAATGGGCTACAAAGCCATAAGTAAGAAGCTGGATGAGAAGGTGACAACTGTTGGTGCAATTATTCGGAAGTGGAAGAAGTACAACATCATTGTCAATAGACCCAGGCCTGGAGCTCCATGCAAGATATCACCTCGTGGAGTCTCACTGATCATGAGAAAGGCTGAAAATCAGCCAAGAACTACACGAGAGGAGCTGGGTAATGATCTCAAGGCAGCTGGGACCACAGTCTCCAAAAAAACCATTGGTAATACACTGAGATGTAATGGTTTAAAATCCTGCAGTGCACAAGGTTCCTCTGCTCAAGAAGGCTCACGTCCAGGCACGCCTTTAAGTTTGCCAATGAACATATTAATGACTCCAAGAGAGACTGAGAGAAGGTGCTGTGGTCAGATGAGACCAAAATTGAACTCTTTGGCCTCAACTCAACTCGTGTTTGGAGGAAGAATAATACAGAATATGACCCTAAGAACACCATCCCCACCGTCAAGCATGGTGGTGGAAGTATTATGTTTTGGGGGTGTTTTTCTTCTAAGGGCACAGGCCAACTTCACCGCATCGACGGGAAGATGAACGGGGCCATGTATGGATGACAACCTCCTTGCCTCCACCAGGGCACTAAAAATGGGTCGTGGATGGGTCATCCAGCACGACAATGACCCAAAATATACAGCCAAGGAAACAAAGGAGTGGCTCCATAAGAAGCATATCAAGGTCATGGAATGGCCTAGCCAGTCTCCTGACCTCAATCCCATAGAAAACCTATGGAGTGAGCTGAAGCTGCGCGTTTCCAAATGCATGCCCAAAAACTTTAAGGATTTGGAGATGATCTGCAGAGGAGTGAGCCGAAATTACTCCTGAAGTGTGTGCAAACCTTATAAAAAACTATAAGAAACGTCTGACTGCTGTGCTTGCCAACCCAACAAGGGTTTTGCCACCAAGTGTTTTACTTGGGGGTCAAATACTTATTTCCTCCAGTCAAATCAAATAAATTTTTATTTCTCAATTCTCAGTTTTTCTTTTGATATTCTGTGTGTCACTGTTAAAATAAAGCTGGCATAAAATTATGAGACGTTTCATTTATTTTTTTGTATTAAAACTTTTAAAGTCAGTGGGGAATCAAATCCTTATCAAATCAAATCCTTATTTCCTCCACTGTATATATACATATATATATATACACATATATATATATGCAATGACGGATGATGTACAGCCCCTGTCTGTTAAAGACTTTATATAAGGAGGAGACTGGTCACTGGTTGAAATATGAATGGGGCTGTAGTACAGAACAGTACAGTACGCCCCATCATTAAAAAGAACCAATCGGCATATTATTAAATGTGTTGGCATATTATTAAATGTGTCGGAGGGAGGTGGCAAGTCTTTGCCCCTTTGTAGTGGCGGGATACACATGCACAGTAGCTAAAATAATCTTTAAAAAAATCATATTTTTCTGTGTCATTTGAACCCAACAACGCAAGTAATTATTATTTTTTTGTCAGATTATACTAGCAATTCTAAATATGCGTTTTAAACGTTAATTTCTCTTTCAGTTTTGGATATATGGGTCTCTCCCCATTCAAAGAGATAGGAGACTAATCTTGTATGGCTGGAAGTAACTGCCTGGTAGTGTTACCAAGATGGCGGCGGAGTGAACAGATTATCTTGTAATGACTTTGCTGTTATTCATCGCAGACCATCACAGAAACAATCATCACTCACTGACTATTTCTCAAGTTTGTGTAAATGAATAGAAACTGTACATGTTTATGTTCATTGTAAATGTGATTGTATGATCATGAGGGTCAAGTCAAGTCAAGTCAGATTTATTTATATAGAACTTTTTACAATGGAGCATTGTCTCAAAGCAACTTTACAAGTTTAGATTATCACCTAATATCTACGTCCAATTCCAAATTGAGCAAGCCCTTACTGAGGGCTGCTCAGTAAAACACATTTTATATCTATATATGGACACACTGTCTGGCCAAAAAAAGGTCACCACCTGGATTTAACGAAGCAAATACAGTAGTTAAATAGTTTAAAAAAAGACTCATTGGTGATTATGTTACAGCTGGCAGCAAGTTCTTTAACCCTAACTGATGCAATGAGTAGCTTCTCATTTGTTAAACAACCATGTCGAAAGACACATACTGTGGTCGTTCTGCATTAATGCAGAAACAAAAGAGAAAAAACACTTCATAGCAGCATATGCTACCTTCAAGACGACATCTATTCCAGGGACGTCCACGCATTTTTCAACAAGACAATGAAAAACAAGCCAAATCAGAAAAAGGTTAGGACTGAAATATGCAAATCCCTTCCAGTCTCTTTTGAGGAACATTGTTTTCAAACATTTCAATCATTTCCTCATACATTTGTTGACACACTTGAGATCGTCTGCCCATCGTTACTCCTCAAAGACTCTTTCTTGGACGCTGCTTTTGTACCAAATCATGATTGTAATCACCTGTTGACATCACCTGTTTGAAATCACATCATAATTTTTTTTTACCTCATTACTAGTCCTAAATTGTCCCTGTTCCAACTTTTTGGATTGTGTTTCAGGCCTGAGAAGCAGGAATGGATGTTTATTAACAAATGAAATGAAGTTGACCAGACAAAACCTGAAACATCTTGGGCTGATACTGTCTGAAATAAAATAAAAGTCAAAGGAAATGTAAGGAACACTGCATATATTTTTTACTTGCATGTTCCATACCATCTCAACTTTTTCTGATTTGGGGTTGTAAAAAGTGTTTTCTGAATTCCACCAGAAATACTCAATCAGATATTAAAGTTACATACTGAGTAACATAATAGCAGCAGGTGTAAAACTTTGTTTTTTGTCGCATCTAGTAGGCGTAGTTTCCGTTCCTATTTATAATCCATGCTGTTACTGTTGCATTTTCACTTCTATTATAATTTTGTACTGGCTCGTCATGCTCCCTCTGGTGCTATAAATTTTGCTGAACAAAAACCCCATGCTACTATTGCAAAACTGGACTGGTAGCAATGTTACACTCACCCCTCAAACTTGTCTGTTTACTGAGTGGAGCATGGACCTTTTTGGTGATCACTTTAATGGAAGCTCCATCTGGGATCTGTATAGAGAAACAAAATGACGTACTCAGAACACACCCTGCAAGTTCAATGCACTGCTTGTACTGCCTGTTTTGTACATATGTGCCAACCTCAATCTAATTCCATCACAAAAGCTCAGGCCTGGTTCCCTTGCATATGGGCCAGATACAGCAGAACTACTACTTACTTGGTAATGTTGGAGTGTGTTCATCATGGTCACATTCCCCTGCACATCTGAGCTGCCATCCACTTCCTCCAAAGGCACATAGCGTCCTTCCTTTTCAAATTCTTCCAACAGACATAACAGACAAACAGAAATATTAAAGTGGACATAGTATGTAAAACTCACTTTTTCAGTGCCTGTGCACATATATTTGGGTATCTGGAGGGCCTACCAACTCACAAGCCATGAAATCAGACAACCCATTCAGCGTTTGTGAAATGCCTAGTTCTCAAAACAGTTCATTCCATGAGGCATTCAGACTTTGCTCCAATTTCTACATCACAAAAGGCCTCGACAAAATTTCCCTGCCCCAATCTGAGTAACTCCAACTACTGCTTGAGAAGTATATTTGTGAAGGTGCATATATTGCTGTATCTGGCTACACCAGCACAAATAGCTACATTGGCCCCCATCCTCCGAGGACACATGAGTTGAGCGGAAAAAGTTTGTATTTGACAGCAACGTCAGATACAGTCAGCAAAAAGTATTTCAAATATCAAAGTGTGCAAATATTACGCACTACACAAAAGTATTTAAAACTGCATTGCACCAAAGAATTGGTTTGAACCAGTTTGGACTTCTAGTAAATTACCATACACCACCCCCATCTGTTACTACAAAAAGGCAATACATATACACATGGATTACATGAATTACACGTTCCTCAGCATGTTTTATGGACTTAAAAGTGCCTATGACCTATTAAACATGTCAATATGCCTCAAAACTATTTCAAATGCTGAAATTGAATGTTCACCGTCCTGACAATTCCACCAAACTCCACTAGGACACCCCCACCCCTTGACACACATTTTAGGTACAATCAGCAGCACCAATATAACCTTCTCTCAAGTAAAAATACTTACAAATGAGGTTATAAGCCGGGTGTAAAATTCTATAATGGCATTCATGAAAATTTGACTATCTCAAATTTCACTATCTGTTCCCTCAAAAACAGTGAGAGGTGAAACCATAGATACTTATACTGACCTATATCAATCTCTCGAAGTTGCTGAGTGTACTGGAAGCAAAACTTGCGCTGGAATGTCTGCAGGATCTTTTCCTTCACTTGTTCGATCGTGTCACATGTGAGGGTACTGACTTCCAGGGGTTCGCTGACCTTACCCTCTGTTCCTACAGCAAATATCACCTTCAGCTTCTGTAGAAGACAGGAGAAGGTAGTGGGGAATACAAAATGTTATGTATTACTCTAGTGTACTATCTGTAGTTTAAACTTGACAAATGTTGGAATCTGGAAAAAACTGAATAACACAGACATGTAAAGTGTTCAATTTAAAGCGATGAAATTGGGACTTGACATAATCCAAGATTATAAATTAATCCAAGATTATAAATCTTGGATTATGTCAAGTCCCAATTTTATCTCTTTAAATTTGAAGTATTTACTTTATTATACTTTATTATAAGATGACAGCATAATACAAGAGCCCAGGATTTGCTGAGTCATGTGCTTTTGTATTTCACATAGCTTTTGTTTGATTTCACATGGCTTTTTGTCAAAACAGTTCTTGACCTTAGGCCCCTAGGTCTGTGTTCCAGACCTAGGGGCCTAAGGTCAAGAACTGTTTTGACAAAAAGCCATGTGAAATCAACATGTGGAACACACCTACAGTGGTATGAAAAAGTTTGGGCACCCCTGATAATTTTCATGATTTTTCTTTATAAATCATTGGTTGTCCA
>JAJAGP010005605.1:0-31154 GCA_025084515.1 Ancistrus triradiatus
ATGTCTTAAACCTGTCTTAAAATTGTCCTGATGATCCGGTAATGGTGCTGATGGATTTCTGCTCTGGTTCGGGTTAAATTGTTATGTAGATTTGGACGTGCGTTTTGAATTATTGTCCTTTTGGAATGAACTAGTCATTCTAGAACTAGTCATTCAACTAGTCACTCGCAACAATAGCCATCAGCACCACACTATGCAACTGGTTATTGGACCTCCTAACAGACAGACCACAGACAGTAAGAGTTGGCAAAAACTCCTCCGAGACCACCATCATGAACACCGGGGTCCCCCAGGGATGTGTGTTGAGTCCTTTACTGTTCACACTGATGACTCATGACTGTTGTGCCAAATATAATTCGAACCACATCATCAAGTCCGCAGATGACACAACAGTAGTGGGACTCATCAGTGATGATGACGACACAGCCTACAGAGAGGAGGTACATTGACTAATCAACTGGTGTGACATCAATAATCTACAACTCAACATAAACAAAACCAAAGAAATAACTTTGGACTTCAGGAAGAAACACATGCCACACCCCCCACTCACCATCAAAGGCAGTGCTGTGGAGTCTGTGAAAAGCACCAAGTTCCTGGGGCTGCATATCACAGATGACCTGATCTGGTCCACCAACACCACCTACCTAGTCAAAAAGGCACAGCAACGCCTCGTCTTCCTTCGTAGGATTAGAAGAGCTAACCTCCCCTCTTCTGCTTTCACCACCTTTTACAGGGGTGTTATTGAGAGCATCCTCAGAAGCAGCCTCTCAGTCTGGTATGGCAGCTGCACTGTTGCTGACCAGAAAGCCCTACAAAAACGTGGTGAGGACAGCAGAGAAGATCACCAGATCGACCCAACCATCCATCAACGACCTGTACCTGTCCCACTGCCTAAAGAGAGCCACAAATATCAATAAAGACCCCACCCACCCAGGACACAAACTGTTCATCATTTTACCATCTGGCAAACGCTACCGCAGCATGCGGTGCAGGACTACCAGACTCAGTAAAAGCTTCTTCCCACAGGCCATCAAACTACTTAACTCACTCGAGAAATAGTCATGGATCACGACAATCCCCATGTATGTAAGTTTATGTACATGTAGATCTACATGCTGCTTCTTCTGCACTGTACACTTTAGCAAATTGCACCTTGAACTACCTCAATAGTTGAACCTTAATTCAGACTCAGATTATCTGACTCTCAGAATACTGTGAATACTTCTGTTTTAAATACTAATTTAAATGTTTTACTTCCTCAGTAATATCTATTTTTATTTTCATTGTCTGTTTATAATATTGTTAGTGCTATTTTTCTATATTACTGCACATCTGGAGTGAAGGGAAACATAATTTCGATCATCTGTGTAATTACTTGCACTAATTCCATGGCCTGATTGACAATAAAGTTGACTTTGACTTTGATTGCACAGCGCGTCGAAGCTTGAAGCAGATGGGCTACAGCAGCAGAAGACTACACTGGGTGCCACTCCTGTCAGAACAAGCAACTGAGACTACAGTTTGCACGGGCTCACCGAAATTGGACAGTAGATGTTTGGAAAAACGTGGTCTGGTCTGATGAGTCTTGATTTCTGCTGCAACATTCAGATGGTAGGGTTCGACTTTGGCGTAAACAACATGAATCCATTTATTCATCCTGCCTTGTATCAAAGGTTCAGGATGGTGGTGGTGGTGTAATGGTGTGATGAATATTTTCTTGGCACCCTTATAAAAATAAAGTGGCCAGTGAGTCTATATATTGGGTGAGAGCAGTATCTTCAGTAGTAAGTAGATGGTGGGAAGAAGCACTGACTATTTAATGGTAAATGGTTTGATTTAATCTAATTTCTGTGTTTTGCAGCTCCCGATGCCCCATACACTCACTGGAAGCAGACAGTCTTTTACCTTGAGGAGTATCTGACAGTGAAGAAAGGAGAGGAGATAGTAGGCAGCATCACCATGAGGCCTAATGAAAACAATGCAGTGAGTATACAGCTTCATTCACGTTAACATAATATGAATGTGGGCAGCTCAAAGTACAGTGACCCAGCTTCTAATCTTACCCTGCCTATTGTAGATTTTGCATGTTCTCCATGCAACTGCATGGGATTTCTTCTGGTACTCCAGTTTCCTTCCACATTCCAAAGGTGTGTTAGGCCAAATGGTGTCTCTAAAGTGTACCAGTATGAATGTGTGTGTGTGTCCTGTGAGTTGAGAGGTCCATGTGCTGCCAGTTAGGTATTCCACCGTAGTAGATTTAACAGAAAATGGTTGAATGGATGGAACTCTGTTGAGTTTACTCTTCAACCAGGTGTTCAAGTGACATAAAAGGGATTTAGTTTGTACTAAATATTGGCGTCGTCTTTACACATAAAACCAAACCTACCTGCTAGTGGACACAAGAACCTTCAGTGACTACATTTACTGGACTATATAACGCCCAGATACTCAATCATTTTCTCAATTTCTCTGTTTTTATTATATACACTATATAGACAGAAGTTTGTGGACACCCCTTTCTAATACTGATCTCTACTATTTCAGCATCACTCACTTGTCACACATTCATAAAATAAAGCATACATTTTTGGATTCTCCATAGACAAACAGTGGTAGCAGAATGGGTTGTACTGAGTACCCAGTGTCTCTCAATATGACACATTTCTAGGTTTCCGCTTCCAAAAGGTCAGTTTATCAACTTCATTCCCTGCTGTCGATTAACCAAAGTCCATAGAGAACTGGCTGGCTTGCACAAAAAGCTTGACCTCAGCTCCATCAGACACCATGAAAATGTGCTGGAATTCCAAAAGTGAGCCAGGGCTCATTGTCTAACATCATGTTCCAAAGTTTAATGGAAAGACAGCAAATGTGGTGGGAAAACTCCCCACTAACACCCAGGTGTTGTGCACAAGCTTTTGTTTATATAGTGTATACTATTGTATTATATCCTAGTTTTATAGTTCTTGATTTTATTATGTAATTTATACTGTTGTGTTCTCTATGTATGTGTGTTACAGGTGTGTGTGTGTGTGTGTGTGTGTGTGTGTGTATGTTATTTTTTTTTTTACTGTAGCAGATGTACAGCAGGATCTGTGTGGCATTCACCAGTGCCCTTACTGAACTCCTCGCCGAGGTAAAGGACCTCCTGTCCTGCTTTAAACCAAAGACCTTGCCGGAGCTTTAAAGTTCGTTCTAAAACTTAAGGTTCGTTTAATTTCCTCACCAAGCCACGACGATGAAGACTCTGCAGAGGAAACAGCAATATGTTGTGTTTTGCTTCTGAACAATGCATAAGAAGAGTTATAGATGTCCCAAAAGCATAGATAAATATCATTTTTGAGCGATTCGTCTCAGACTGATGTGGCCTTTTCTAAACATGCAGTGCCTACAGAAAACCATCATATACCTTTATAACAGTCGCTTATTTCGTCCTGCAGCATGAAAAACCTAAAAAAAATTGTAAGCATTTTGCTTCATAACATTGAAGTAATGAGAAAAAATGCAACAATTTTCAAAATTGTGAACAGCGGTTAGAAAGGTGTTCTATACTTTACAATATACGATGCAGATGCTTTATAAGATACGATAAAATAATCCTTCTGCACTCAATGGGCAACATGGTGGCCCAGTGGACAGCACCATCACCTCACAGCTAGAAGGTCCTGTGTTCGATCCCAGGTGGAGTGATCTGCTTCCTCCCCGTGTCTGCGTGGGTTTACTCTGGGTGCTCCGTTTTCCTCCCACAGTGCACTAGGTTAAATGATTGAGCTAAATTGGTCCCAGTCTTAGTATATATGTGACTAGTTTCGATATAACCTTGAGTGCTGATGTAACCTTGTGTCTGTCATTGACTGGTCTGTGATTCTGAAGATCAATATTAAAGGTACAAATAAACAAAATTTACCCTTATTACCTTATAATGACAAATGGAAATCAGAATTTTTGAAATTTTTGCAAATTTATTGTACAGGAAAACCTAAAATATTGCATTGACATAAGTATTCAGACGCTTTACTCAGTACTTAGTTGAATTAGCTGTGATTACAGCCTCTAGTCTTCTCGGGTATGATGCCACAGGATTGCACACCTGATCTGGGGATTTTCTGCCGTTCTTCTCTGTGAATCCTCTCAAGCTCTGTCAGGTTGGATGGGGACTGCTGGTGGACAGCCATTTTCAGGTCTCTCCAGAGATGTTCAGTTGGGTTCAAGTCAGGGCTCTGGCTGGGTCACTCAAAGACGTTCACAGAGTTGTCCGTAAGCCACTCCTGTGTTTTCTTGACTGTGTGGGTCATTGTCTGATTGGAAGGCGAACCTTCGACCCAGTCTGAGGCATGAGTGCTGTGGATCAGGTTTTCATTAAGAATGTCTCTGTTCTTTGTTCCATTTGTCTTTTCCTCAACCCTGACCAGCCTTCCTGTCCCAGCTGCTGAAAAACACCCCCACAGCATGATGCTGCCACCACCATGCTTCCCTGTAGGGATGGTTTTGGGCAAGTGATGAGAATCGAGTGCAAAAAGTTCAGTCTTGGTTTCATCAGACCAAAGAATCTTGTTTCTCACAGTCTGAGAGTCTTATAACCGCTTTTTTTGCCAACTCCAGGTGGGCTTTCATGTGTTTTTACTGAGGAAAGGCTTCAGTCTGGCCACTCTACCATAAAGCCCAGATTGGTGGAGTGCTGCAGTGATGGCTGATCTTCTGGAAGTTTCTCCCATCTACACAGAGGATCTCTAGAGCTCAGCCAGACTGATCAGTGGGTTCTTGGCCCTTCTCCCTCAATTAGTTAGTTTGGTGGGGCGGCCAGCTCTAGGAAGAGTCCTGAAGTGGTTTTGGTTGTTGTGCTGGAATTTGAATTACCTGCCGATCTTCAGCTGTCTAGCGGAGGGTGGCAGGTTTTCATCAAGAATTCGGGCGTACCACCGACATAATGTTGCCACAACCATGCTTCACAGTCTCTATTGTGTATTTTTTGGTGGTATACTACACAAACAACATTACGTGTGGCACTATTGAAAACAGCTTGTGAGATCATTATATGCACAGTTCTACCAATCTCAGCCATAAAGCATAAAGTAATTATTTAAAAAAATTATCAGTGGTATCTTGGTAGCTTCTCTGACCGTGGTATTAGCGGTGCCATTCACTTTCAACTCTTTACTTGAAGCCTTGTTTTGTATCTTGCTAACTGACTTTCGACTAGTTAATCCACTACTGCCCATTAAACCACTGCAGCAAGCAGCACCTAACATCTCAAGCATGCACACATACAATAAGTATTTATTTCAAACCATCCTACTGATGTAAAATGTTAGAACACGCGAAGAAACTAGAATCCACAGATTGAAAAGTGAGGTGTCAAACCTGGTGTTGACCACAAGGTGGCAGCAAAAGCACAGAGTTGAGGTACAGGTTAGAACAGTTATGGTTCAGTTGTTCTTCGATGATAGCATGTGAGACATACTTTAATAGGTACACCTGTTCAACTGCTGGTTAACGCAAATATCTAATCAGCCAACCACATGGCAGAAACCCAATGCAGTTAGGCATGTAGACATGGTCAAGATGACCTGCTCAAGTTCAAACCGAGCATCAGAATGGGGATGAAAGGTGATTTACAGTTAGTGCCTTTGAATGTGGCATGGTTGTTGGTGCTAGATGGGCTATTCTGAGTACATATTACAAATTATATTATTATTACTATTGCTCTTGGAGTGATCTTTGCTGGTCGACCACTCCTGGGGAGGGTAACAATGGTCTTGAATTTCCTCCATTTTCACACAATCTGTCTGACTGTGGATTGGTGGAGTCCAAACGCTTTAGAGATAACCTTTTTTAGTCTGATGAGCGTCAACAACTCTTTTTCCGAGACCTTCAGAAATCTCCTTTGTACACTTCCATAACCATGTGTTCTGAAGAGCAGACTTTGTTCTTTAAATAAAATAAATCACACCTGATTGTCATCCCACTGATTGCAAACACCTGACTCTAATTTCACCTTTAAATTAACTGCTAATCCTAGAGGTTCACATACTTTTGCCACTCACTAATATGCAATATTGGATGATTTTCCTCAATAAATAAATGACCAAGTATAAACCTTTTTCTAATTTGTTTAACTGGGTTCTCTTTATCTACGTTTAGGACTTGTTTGAAAGTCTGATGATGTTTTAAGTTATATTCATGCAGAAATATAGAAAATTCTAAAGGGTTCACAATTTTTCAAGCACCACTGTAAATGCCACTGTTTTATATTCCTTCAGCCGAGGTTGCGTTCTCAGATGCTGGGTTACAAATGTAAAACATTGGTAGTCATGCCACTACCGATGCCTTTTTCTTGCTTTGATCCCTGAAACAAGAACTTCCACCTCATTCTTCACATTGTTTATTTGTTGCCTTTCGTTCCTCTATTGTTACCACCATCGCAGTCAGAAACGAATGGGACACTATGTCAATATGCATGAGGTAATTTGTATATCCATAGATGTCTAATTATGGGTGGGAAGGAGGTGGAGAAAGAGGCTCGTGGTAATTTGCAAATCCATAAATGGATAATTGTGGGCGGCTATTCCTGTGATTTAAAATATATGCATAAGAATATTCAGCAACGCAAGCCTATTTAACTTTGTGTAGTGCAGAGGTCGTGTTTAGTTCTTTTCACTGAAAAAAGCACCAAAACCTAATACTTTTGTGAGAAGTAATCCTGAAACCTGTACATGAATCCCTCAATAGACAAGTTAATATAAATATGTAATCTTTATTCATATTCTTCAAAATATTTAGACAATAAAGCTTTAAAGTGTTCTTCAGGTACCCCGTCAAAGCACGCACTTGCATCTTTCCTGCTCTCACCATGAACCAAGACGAATTTACAGCAGGGAAAATGTCTCATGTGCAGCAATACGACTGGGGACTGTATTAAAATACACAAACTTTACATTTCACACACACCAACGTGCTCGATCACCACCTCATATATATACATAAAAATAAAAAAAATAGATAGGGCCCCATATTGAGTTCCCACTTGTGATTTGTTCATGGCTTCTGTCATTTGATGCTATAAACAAAATGAAGCCCTTCTTGTCCTTGCTTGACATATCAACACCAAAGGCAATGTAAAAACTAGCTGTATAACCCAATCATAATCAGATTTCTGAAGTTATCTGATTATTCAAGTGTATACAGCACACTGCAATCTAGAAATCAAATTAAGAAATCCGATAAAGAGCTGGATTTTTATCCCAGTAGTCAGATGACTCACAGTACGTATGTATGTATAACCTGTTACCCGATTTACTAACCTGACCCGATTGCCAGATTCACCTATTCTAAAGACTTGGCTTTATTTGGCTTCTTTTCCCATTGACTGTGACTTTTTCGTGGGATCTGGCAACCACAGTATTAAAGTCAGCGAAATGACTGCCGAATCCTTATGGGGAGATGCAGTATATATTGTGAGAAAATGAAGAATCTGATTATTTAATATTCAATTTTGAAGTTTATGGACATATTTCTGTGGGATTACTGGCTGGTTGCAAAAGTAGGAATCACGATTATTGGCTGAGGCATGTAAACCCAAAGGTTTCCCATTTATCTGATTACTCAGTGCATGTATACTCGTTGAGTACTGACAAAATCAGATTTTCTGCCATTATCGGGATTTATGAAGTGCCTGTAAACGCACTCGCTGTTCAATATTTGTGCTTCTATTGGGATTATTGACACTAATAGCACTAAATTAGTAAAAAGCAATGCCACAGTAGGAACATTAGCAGGCTTTGAGCTTCCCTTGAGATTTGGCAATGGTTCCAAACACCAATTGCACTAGATCACTTGTATAACATTAGTGCAGTTAGGCCACGTATCAAGCGGGGCGGTCAAACACAACATGCAAACATACAAAGATCAACCCCACTAAAACCCTGGACATTCACATTTAATTACAGTGAGCGACCATTACAACTTGTTCTTTAAGCACAATATCTACCACAACAAACCCTAATTTTTACATTAAAATTAAATACGTGTGCTCTCATCAGGACGTCCTAAATACAGAATTTCCTTCATCTAATAAACTCAAATTTGCAATTTAAGATTTAAATGAAGAGACTTCTCCTATGTAAACGACTGAAACGCAAAACAGAGCAGCCTGAATTGAAGCTTGTCGTACTTAAAATGAAACTTTCTGAATATTTATTCTACACAACTACCACTTCCAGCCATGCAGCTTTTGGCATGTTGAGTCTCTGTACTGGCAAGTATAAAATATTTGAACTCCTTTAGTGCAAAACAGACAGACCTATCGTAATCATAACACTGCTCATGTGCTGCATCACCGTACCTTCAGTTAAAACCTCACGCACATAGATGTGTCTAAAAGTGTCAGATAATAAAAATAACCAGATGTAGAACTGGGTTAAACAAACGACAGCATTAACACAAGGTAAACTGTCACCACTGAGTATGGAAGAAGTGCAGTCATACATATATAAAGCTGCCCAAAGCACGACTTTAACAGCACGACTTCTTCTTTGGGGGAACGTCAAGCAAGGAGACGGTCTTCTCTTTCTGTCTATCTTCTTGTTCCTTTAGGATCCTTCAGAAAGACAGAAAATACAAGTTCAGTCATGTGCAAATGTAGTGAATAGTATGTTATTTTCATGGATAGTTGCAACAGTTAAACTCATAGATGGTAACTAATTTACTGATATAAAAAAAAAAAAACACCATACACTACAACAGGACATGTAGAGCTCAAGATTCACTGTGTATGAACATTAATACAACATAAGAATTGTTCTTCGAATGAGAAATATTAATAACTTTGGATAACGAAGATTTTGGCCCATGCAAAGAGTCTGTTTATGCATTTTTGCTATATTCGTATTGGCTTAATAATTTTAAACCCATTCATCATTGGAGGTAACCATCACTGCACTGACACTTTCAGAACTCATGCATGTTCATTTTTTACACACTCTCTGGATGTTATTTCATTGTTTTTAGTTACATTTTTATTTTTTACATAGCTGTAGTTTAACCTTGCTCTCTATGTACATCTTGCTCTTGCATTTAGTTTGAGTTATGCTGCTGTAACACATGAATTTCCCTCTGGGATTAATAAAGTCATCCATCCATCCATCCATCCATCCATCCATCCATCCAATGCCATGCCATGCCATGCCATGGTTTTGTTCCAGTATACTCACATTTACATATAGCATATACACTCACTGAACACTTTATTAGTTACTTTATACAGTACCGGGTTGGACCCCCTTTCTTCTTCCAAACTGCCATGATGTCCATCTCCTGTTCTACCTCATGCCAAAGGTGCTCTATTGGATTGCGATCTGGAGACTGTGGAAGCCATTAGTCCAGTGAACACGTTATCATGTTCAAGAAACCAGTTTTGATTTGAGATTTGTGACATGAGGGGTTATCCTGCTGGAAGTAGCCATCAGAAGATAAAACACTCGAGTAAGCTGTGACATTTAAACAATGCACAGTTGGTATTAAGGGCAAAGAGTGCCAAGAAAATATCCCCCACACCATTGCATCACCAGCACCTGCCTTATCTGTTGATACAAGGCAGAATGGATCCATGCGTCATGTTGTTTATGCCAAATTCGGATCCTACCATTCAAGTGTCGCAGCAGAAATCAAGAGTCATCAGACCAGGCATTGTCTTTCCAATCTTCTGTTGTCCATTTTCGTACTGGTGAGCCAGTATGAACTGTAGGCTCAGTTGCCTGCTCTTAGCTGACAGGAGTGGCACCCAGTGTGGACTTATGCAGCTGTAGCCCATATGCTTCAAGGTTAATGTGTATGTTGTGTGTTCAGAGATGATCTTCTGCATACCTTATCCAGTGAGTAGCAGTTCTATGGGCAAAAGTGCATTGTTGACACCAGAGGTCAGAGGAGAATGGCCAGACTGGTTTGAGCTGATAGAGAACAGTAACTCAAATAGCCACTCATTAAAACCAAGGTAGGCAGGAGAGCATCTCTGAACACACCACATGCCAAATACAGTGGTGCTTGAAAGTTTGTGAACCCTTTAGAATTTTCTATATTTCCACATAGATATGACCTAAAACATCATCAGATTTTTACACAAGTCCTAAAAGTAGACAAAGAGAACCCAGTTAAACAAAATGAGACAAAAATATTAAACTTGGCCATTTATTTATTGAGGAAAATGATCCAATATTACATATTAGTTGAGTGGCAAAAAGTATGTGAACCTTTGCTTTCAGTGTCTGCTGTGACCCCCCTGTGCCCCTTTGTTGGTCGACCACTCCTGGGGAGGGTAACAATGCTCTTGAATTTCCTCCATTTGTACACAATCTGTCTGACTGTGGATTGGTGGAGTCCAAACTCTTTAGAGATGGTTTTGTAACCTTTTCCAGCCTGATGAGCATCAACAACTCTTTTTCTGAGTTCCTCAGAAATCTCCTTTGTTCATGCCATGATACACTTCCACAAACATGCTGTGAAGAGCAGACTTTGATAGATCCCTGGTCTTTAAATAAAACAGGGTGCCCACTCACACCTGATTGTCCCATTGATTGAAAACACCTGACTCTAATTTCACCTTCAAATTAACTGCTAATCCTAGTGTTTCACATACTTTTGCCACTCACTCATATGTAATATTAGATCATTTTCCACAATAAATAAATGACCAAGTATAATATTTTTTTTTGTCTTATTTGTTTAACTGGGTTCTCTTTATCTACTTTTAGGACTTGTGTGAAAATCTGATGATGTTTTAGGTCATACTTATGCAGAAATCTAGAAAATTCTAAAGGGTTCACAAACTTTCAAGCACCACTGTATCTCTTTTCGGACTGTTCTCTGCAAAGACTAGTGATGATTTTGCGTGAAAATCCCAGTAGGTCAGCAGTTTCTGAAATATTCGAGATAAATCAGTGTAGCCCCAACAACCATGCCACATTTAAAGTTACTTATGTCACCTTTCTCCCTCTTTCCGATGCTTGCTTTGACCTTCAGCAGATCGTCTTGGCCATGTATACATGCACAAACACATTGAGTTGCTGCCATGTGATTGACTGATTAGATATTTCTTTCAATAAGCAGTTGACCAGGTGTACCTAATAAAGTGTCCAGTGAGTGCACAATTCTCTTATCAAAATTCTAAAAACAGATTCAAATTCAGTGTAAACAGTATTACAAGGTAAGTCCAACTTATTTCAGTTTGTGAAACCAAAGTTGTTATTTCCCAGTACAATAATTAATCCTAGTTTGAATCAGCAAACTGAAAAAAACAACCACAAAAGTAGTGGAAGTCACTAGTTACATCACTACTCATACCTCTCTCATTCCTGCTTTAATTGAGCATACCTTGCCAGATGCACCATTGATTCTGTGATGTTGTGGCCAGAAAAGGCGCTGCACTCAAAGAAAATCAAACAAGACTCCTGCAAAACAACACATAATAAAACCACTTTAATGCATGCACGTCATTCCATCTGAATGTCTCCTTAGGCAAGGTCCGTAGTAATTAAGTGCTTTTATAACATCCAAATAAGTCAAAAGCACTCAGGAGCATTACAGGAAGAACAAACTGAAAAGACAGGAGAAAGGACACTAAATAAAGAAAAGCATCAGTTGCTCCATTTCCTGAAGAAAAATAATTCAGGACTATTTACTTGTAGGTGCTGTGGACTCATAGGCTTTACTAACCTTAGCTAATTTCTCACCCATCCTGAACTGGATCTCTCTCTGTTCCTCCAGATCTAACTTATTCCCCAAAAGCATGACAGGAATGTCCTCTCCTGCTCCTTCCTAAAAAGATGATAGAAGAGGCAGATATAGAATGAAGGGACAATGATGGACACAACTAGAAAAACCACATGTGCACTGAATGTAAGCTTGCTTATATTCATGTTTTGTTTTTGTTTGTTTTGAAAAGTCAGCATCGCTTCTGGACATGGCTAACACAAGGCTTCTTTTTTGCACTGTAATGTTTTAAGTGGCACTTGTGAATGTAACTCCATATTTTCGCGCTTGACAAAGGTTTACAAAAGTAATCCCATACCTGTGTGGTTATATCAGATATTGATCATTACTGATGAATGACGGTTCTTGAGGCAGTGCCACCTGAAGGATCGGATATACAGGTGTACAACTTAGGCTTCCGCACCTGCCTGTTACCCACCGAAATTCCTCCAGACTGTTTAAAGACTGTAGCATTGTAGAGGGAGAAATGCACAAATCCCTGCCAAACTGTCTTTGGAGGAACATTTGTTTTTAAATATTTCAATAATCTGAAAAGATGTCGATTCTGATTTTGTTCACCTGTTGAAATCACATCATTACCGTATTTTTCGGACCATAAGGCGCACTTAAAATCCTTTAACTTTCTCAAAAATCGACAGTGCGCCTTAAAATGCGGTGCGTCTAATGTATGAATTAATTCTGGTTGTGCTTTCTGACCTAGAACCGATTGTAGATGGTACACGGCGCTCATAAAATCTGTCAGAATGTTTTAGCACGGCCTTGGTAAGTTACGAAGCTTACAGCCACCGTAGTGCGCAGCATCGCGGAGTAATACGGTATGTGCTTCACCATTAGGGTACGTGCATTCATTCATACATTCATTTTTGAAGCGGATTTCAAACACAACGCTATCAGTCACGCAGTACAACATGGACATAGAGCAGCTGCGAGAGAATTCAACATTAACGAATCAATGGTACGGAAGTGGAGGAAGCAAGAAGACGCCCTGCACCAGGTAAAGACCAAACTGAGCTTCTGACGGAACTTAAGAGTTTTGTTTCATTTCATGCGCCTTATAACCCGGTGCGCTTTATGTATGAAAATATACCCGTTAGCAGCCGATCGTTGATATTGCGTCTTATAATTCGGTGCGCTTTATGGTCCGAAAAATACGGTATTTAGTTTTTAAACCTCATTAGTAGCCTAAATTGCCCTGGTCCCATTTTTTTTATGTTTTGCAGGCCTGAATGCCGGAATGGGTGTATATCAACAAATGAAATAAAACTGACCAGACAAAACAAGAAATATATTGGGTTCATACAGTCTGCAATTAGATTAAAGTTATAAAAGTATTACTTATCATCACGGTGAGATGAACCAACCAATCAGATTGTAAGGTCGGAACCAACTGTTGCATAACATTTTTTTAAATTTGCATTTTCCATACCGTCTCACCTTTTTCTCATTTGGGGTTGTACTAATAAAATGACAGTTTTGTGCTTTGTGAAATTCTCCTCTAAATGACACTGGGCTCTACAATGCATATCAAATTTCATGATGCCATGCACACGTGTAAGGCCTCCAGTCCAACCCCATAACACCAGGCAACCCAGGGTTTCCCATTGACTTATTTGTGGTAGCCTACATGTTGGTTTTTTTACCATTTCAGAAGGGTAAACATTGATTTCATTGTAGAGTAAAAGATGTAAGAAGTAATCTCACTCTCAGTACATGCCAATTAAAACTTATATGCGGTATTATTTATTATTGTTACTATTATTATTTACACCTTTATAAATCTTTTATATCTTTATAACTCACGATCTTCAACAAGCCCAAACTTACAGTAAAGCTACACATGTCCAAAATGTAAGCTGTACAAAATTCTTGATGGAAACATGTCAAACAACTTTTGCTTCCAGCAGCAAAATGTACACACCTACATTAATTCATTTATATTTTACCATTCGATTACACACGTATAGTATATGGAAACGACGTTGATGAACCCTGAATTACCTGCACGCTGGCCAACCATGATCTCACTTCTGTAAATGTCTGCTCGTTAGTGATGTCATATATGACCACCACTCCATCTGCCTTGCGGAAAAACTGCTTGGTAATGCTGCGATACCTGCCAGGACATGAAATAAAAAAATAACTGAAGGTTCTGTAAGTACTGACACTGCACATGTAAGACTGATGGTCCAAACATCTACTGTACTCGCCTCTCCTGCCCAGCAGTATCCCACATCTGCAGTGCCACCTGGTGGCCATCCACCGCAAGTGTCTTTACACTGTAGTCAATACCTACAGGTAATAATAATGAAGATTAATGTCCATGTGTATGCTTGCATCATGTTTTTCAGAGTTGAACCTGAATGTCTTTCTATTCTGATCATCGTTATTTTTAAAAGTGTCACCCTCTGATGTGACTTCAAAACAGATCAATGTGCATGTGAAGACTGTACTCTAAGAGCAAAGGGTAGAGCGGATTGATCTGCTGTTGAGTCACAAAGCATTATTGATTGGAACAGAGAAAAGGCATCCTGGTTATGAGAATGCCAAGGCAGGGTATTTTTGGGCTGTGTTTTTATCCCAAACTAAGCAAATATGACTTAAATCCATGCTTTAAACCATTATCTTAAAATCATGATAAAATGTGAAGCATCACACAATGTACCTAGATTCCTAGAGAAAACTCTCAGAAAATTTGGTTACTTTATGCCGAAGTGCATATTTGACATTTTATTTGAACTATGACTCCATGACTTATTAGTTTAGATAAATTAGTTTCATTCCTACATTTATCATCTACGCCACCCAAGGAGGTTGGGTTCCTTTTTGAGGCTTGGTCCTCCCAAGGTTTCTTCCTCATAACGCTTAGGGAGTTTTTCCTTGCCACTGTCAATTTGGGATTGGACGTAGATATTAGGAGATAATCTAAAATTGTAAAGTTGCTTCGAGACAATGCTCCATAAAAAGTGCTATCTAAATAAATCTGACTTGACTTGGTCCAATTATATTTTATTCAATTGTACTATTCTCATTTGCTGTAGTTTTACATTCTCGATTTTATTATAATTATCATAATATTCTCTAGTCTATATATTATATTTTAATTATTATATTTATTAAATATGGTCTGTCTGGTAATATTTATTTAGTTACTGTTTATTTTAGCAAGGTGTCCCTAATAAAGTGGCTGATGAGTGTATAATTGATGCTATGTTCTTGATTCTTGGTGAAACCCATCGTATGACTCAATAAAATCCAACAAAGATGGTAAGCTGTCACAATTTGAAAGTATCAAACAGCAGGTATTGGACTGGTAAGAGTATATTTTTTTATACTTTTAAATGACACAGCTATAATTACACACTATATAGACAAAAGTTTGTGGACACCCCTTCTAACTGCTGAGCGCTACTACCTCAGCAACACTCACTAGTAATACTTTCTTAATATATACCAAACATTTCTGGATTCTCCACAGACAAACAGTGGCAGTAAATTGGGTTGTAGGAACTCTCAATATGACACATTTACATGTTGCCACTTCCAACAAGTCAGTTCATTAAAGTTCACAGACAATTGGTTCGCCAACTTTGAGAACATGCACAGAACCTTGATCTCAACTCCACCTTGAAAATGCACTGGAATGCCAAAAGTGAGCATCAGAAGCTGACCTCACAGTCATGTTCCAAAATCTAGTGGAAAGCCCTTTTAGAAGAACAGCTATTGTAGCAGCAAAGCTACAGGGCAAACTCCAAACTAATACCAATGTTTTGGATGTAACGTTTTGGGTGTCCACAAACTTTTGTCTCTATAGTGTGGCCCAGCAGGGTGCAAGACAAGTACACACTGATAGAGTGGTATTAAAGGAAACCTGACCAACAGTTGCAGACGTTTCAGGGTGGAAACACTCGTCACAGAAGCGGCGCAGCACAGAGGTCTTGCCAACGCTAGAGTTTCCCACAAGAACAATCTTAAACAGACGATCTGGTGCTGAGCCTGCTCCTTCTTCCTGAACAAAAGAGCAGAAGAACAGAAAATAGTGAAGCAGACCCACAGTAATGTATACAGAAATGCAGTAACTTTCAGGTATGCTGGTCAAGTAGTGCAATGAACTAGAACTTATTGGAGAAAGCCCTTTTGAGCCCTCAGTGATGGTACCACTAAATGTTCAGGTTATAGTATGCTTCCACAATGACTGGTATTACGTCTGGTTATCTAAAACATGCATAGAAAGTTTTAACATAACACCTTATTTACCATCCCATGCAAAAAGAAATTGATATGTCTGAATGGCATGCCTGAATGCCCAGGAAACAGTGTGTTCTTTCAGAAAGCATAAGAAAGAGGTCAGCAACAAAGAGCCTGGGAAACGTAACACCTGCAGATCACCTGCTGTGACTGAAGCACACACTAAGCAGTGTCAATCCAAATGCCATTGTGATGTAAAAAAGTTATCATGGTAAATAAAATCACTTTCACACAGAAAATTAAGTCAGTAGTTCACCCTCTTTAATATTTAACTCCAAGTCCTACTGTATCGTCACATGTTTTTAACAGGTAATCTGGCATTCATGTGAATTCTATGGTCTGAAAAGGATTTATTTTTAGCTACATCCCACAGGTTTTGTTCGTACAGTCAAACATCTTGGACCGACAGCTGTATTTAGTAAACGGGAGTGACTATGGAATGGTGTTGTGAAACAAGCTCTTCCTGTTTGGACAGGTCACAGAGGTAGGTTCTTACCTTAGATAACATTCCATTGTTTAAAGCAACTCTCAGCACACTGGACAATTAACTGATGTACCTGACAAAGAGCTTGAATGGATTTGCCAGGCAGTAGTCAACAGACAACCTGTTGCTTTTAAAAAATAAAAATAAAAAAAAGAACTGTTCGGAACAGCTACAGTGGGACTATAGCAGCAAAGTGGTTAAGGTATTGATCTGTGGACCTGAAGGTCTAGGGCTCAAATCCCACCTCTGTCAAGCTATCACTTGTTGGATCCTTGAGCAGGCCCTTAACTGAAAAACTGCTTGAACTGTAAGATTGTAGAGTCACTCTGGGTAAGTGTGTCTGCTAAATCACTAAATGTATAGTTTAGAATGTCATAGTATACAATGTATCGTATAGAATGAGACAGACTGGATAAAAATGTGGACAACACACAACTCTTACCTGCACAGTATACTGCTTATTCCATTTCCCCACAAGGTTTACCAAAGTAAAGAGATACTAATGCCCGAGACACTCGCTTATATTCAATATTTTAATATACACTGCTCAAAAAATTAAAGGAACACGTTGAAAACACAGCAGATCTCAATGGGAATAATAATCATGCAGAATATCCTTCCTGATATGGAATGGGTAATGTGAAAGGAACGTAAGGATGCCACATCGTTCGATGGAAATGGAACATTATCACCCTGAAAATCAAAGCAAAAACATGACGCAGCAGGCTGATTCCATTGCAGGAACTCAAAATGCTACTCAGTAGTTTGTATGGCTTCCATGTGTTGTATGCATGCCTTACAATGGCGGGGCATGCTCCTAATGAGACGACGGATGGTTTCCTGGGGGATCTCCTCCCAGAGCTGGACCAGGGCATCACTGAGTCCTGGACTGCAAACTGGAGGCGTAGGATGGGAGCGAAACAATTGTCCCAGAGGTATTCTACTGGATTTAGGTCAGCCTGTTTCTGATTGTTTGGTCAGATATATTCACACCAGTGGCCTGCTGGGGCTCTGGCAGTGCTCATCCTGTTCCTCCTTGCAAAAAGGAGCAGATCCCGGTCCTGCTGAGGGGTTAAAGACCTTCTACCTCCTTGTCCAGCTCTCCTAGAGTAACCACCTTTCTCCTGGAATCTCCTCCATACTCTTAAGACTGTGCTGGGAGACACCGCATACCTTCTGGCAATGGCATGCATTGATGTGCCATCCTGCAAGAGTTTGACTAATTGTGCAACCTCTGTAGGGTCCAGACACCGCACGATGGTAGTAGTAGTGATGCTGACCCTAGCCAACTGCAAAACTAGTGAAAAATTAGCCAGAAAAGTTGACTAGGGGGAAAAATGTCAATGGCCTATTAAAACGTTCCTGTTCTGGGGGTCGTCTCATTGTTGCTCTCTAGTGCACATGTTGTTTATTTCACAAAACATATCCCCTTCATAAATCAGGGAGCACCTGTACAATACTCCATTAATGCATATAATACCTTATACAGTGTGGATTTTCTGGGGGTCTGGAACAGATTCATTAGATTTAACATTATTCCTTATGGGAATTTGCTCGGTACTCGACAAGCCTTCTAGAACCCTAACTAACGACGAGAATCGAGCTACCACTGTATTTTATTTATTATAGTTTATTTTTATTGTATTTACATTTAGTCATTCAGCGGACTCCCTTATCCAGGCCGACTTACAGCTGATGCAATCTTACCATCCAAGGAATTCTGAGTTAGGGGACTTGCTTATGGAGCCAACAATGGTAGATTGGCACTGGTGGGATTTGAACCCTGAACCTTCTAGCCCACAGTTCAGTACCTTAACCACCAAGTCACCACAGTGCCAATTATTATATTTTCTATGTTATTTTTCTGTTTAGCTTCAGTGTATTTAAACTATTATTATAAATGTATTATTTAGGTAATTTAGTTTATTTCTAGGATCCATTTTTGGTCCTCCCACGGTTAATTGACATCCAGCAATCTGCTGCAACCAATTCACTTTTTCCATTCTTCAGTGTGTGGATATAGTTAGCAAAGAATCTGCTTTAGATCCGTTTCAGTGACTCTTTTAAAGTCAACAGATGCATTTCTCTCAGCACACCAGATTTGAAAACCATGAACACGACATTAGCTTACAATCCCCTCCTCACTTCCTTATTTATTAAAATAACACCTATTAGCTTGAACATTATCTAACAATAACCTTGCATTTATTTTGAGTATTTATTCAGAAGCACAGATAAGTAATGACATTTTAGACAAACAACACAAAGTGGCTTCTCACCAGTTGTGCGGTCTCTTTGCCCACAGGCTGCCTCCTTGGTGAATTAGGTGGGTGTGTGTCCCAGCTTTTTAGAGGAGGTGGAGGCTGTGTGATTGGAGTGCTAACAGAAGGGTGGATACTGCTCATCTGGAGGTCAATACCATCTTCTAAGTTGTCCTCCTCCTCACTCCAGTCCCTAAGTTCAGCCTGGTACTCTTTATTCAGGAGCTGGGGAAGGTGGTCTTCCTCGATGGAGATGATCCTACGTAATTGTCTGTTAGAATGAACCGTTCCCTCTGTATGATCCTCCTCCCCCAGAACCAAACTAGGTTCCTTTACATCCAGTTTGCTCTTCCTCTTAGAATGTGGGGGTTCCTGATCTTCTTCACTGGAGAGGACGTGAAACAGCACATGCGTAAGAAATAACTTGTCAGATATTTGAACTGTAATGCATTGCGGATTTGCTACATTTTAATTGCACAATTTGTTATTTTAAATCATGAAAACTGGCCTCATTCATGAAAAAAAAACGAGTCAATTAGACATAAAATGAACCATCCCAAAAACTCTCCCCCAAATTCATGAACGTGTGAACCTGAGCATGTTAATACCAATCATTTGCAAATTGGGTGCATGTCCACAGCCACAAATAACAAATAGTGACCATACAACGAAGACTTTGGACTTAATAACACAGCAAAAATCCGCCACAATGTCTGGGGGAAAACAATTCTGATGCGGAAATTGATGTTTTATTGAACAAAGTGCATTCAAAATGACACCTTTTATTTTCGAGAGTCCACAGTGCGTTTCAGGTCCTATAAAAAGCAGCTTGACAGCAAATTACATGTACTGCATAAAAGCCAATTTCATCAGTTACCAGAACAGTCCAGGATTGGCTTTTGGAATCTAAAAAAAAAACGTAACGGCACACACCGGCCAGCGGCACTTCCTCAAAAAGCATTGTCGCAGATCAACAAATCGGCAGCATCACTGGTGAAAACTTTATCAGATATTATTCATGGTGGTAACAGTGATCTGCAGATGGACCCAAATACAGTGCATCCGGAAAATATTCACAGCGCTTCACTTTTTCCACATTTTGTTACGTTACAGCCTTATTCCAAATTGTATTAAATTAATCTCTTTCCTCAAAATTCTACACAAAATACCCCATTATGACCATGTGAAAAAAGTTTTCTTGAGAGTTTTGAAAATTTATTAAAACTAAAAAACAAACAAATCATATTTACATAAGTATTCACAGCCTTTGTAGAACCACCTTTGGCAGCAAGTACAGCCTCAAGTCTTTTTGAATATGATGCCACAAGCTTGGCAGACCTATCTTTAGGCAGTTTGCCCATTCTTCTTTGCAGTACATCTGAAGCTCCATCAGGTTGGATGGGAGACGTCTGTGCACAGCCATTTTCAGATCTCTCCAGAGATGTTCAATCGGATTCAAGTCTGGGCTCTGGCTGGGCCACTCCAGGACATTCACAGAGTGGTCCTGAAGCCACTTCTTTGAGATCTTGGCTGTGTGCTTCGGGTCGTTGTCCTGCTGAAAAATGAACCGTCGCCCCAGTCTGAGGTCAAGAGCGCTCTGGAGCAGGTTTTCATCCAGGATGTCTCTGTACATTGCTGCATTCATCTTTCCCTCTATCCTGACTAGTCTGCCAGTTCCAGCTGCTGAAAAACATCCCCATAGCATGATGCAGCCACCACCATGCTTGACTGTAGGGATGGTATTGGCCTCGTGATGAGCAGTGCCTGGATTTCTCCAAACATGACGCCCGGCATTCACACCAAAGAGTTCAATCTTTGTCTCATCAGACCAGAGAATTTTGTTTCTCATGGTCTGATAGTCCTTCAGGTGCCTTTTGGCAAATTCCAGATGGGCTGCCTTGTGCCTTTTACTAAGGAGTGGCTTTCGCCTGGCCACTCTGCCATACAGGCCTGATTGGTGGATTTCTGCAGAGATGGTAGTCCTTCTGCAAGGTTCCCCTCTCTCCACGGAGGAACGCTGGAGCTCTGACAGAGTGACCATCGGGTTCTTGGTCACCTCCCTGACCAAGGCCCTTCTCCCCCGATCGCTCAACTTAGACGGCCGGCCAGCTCTAGGAAGAGTCCTGGTGGTTCCAAACTTCTTCCATTTACGAATAATGGAGGCCACTGTGCTCATTGGGACCTTCAAAGCAGCAGAAATTCTGTATCTGTATCCTCTATCCTAACTTTCTGTATCCTTCCCCAGATTTGTGCCTCAAGACAATTTTGTCTCGGAGGTCTACAGACAATTCCTTTGACTTCATGCTTGGTGTTTGCGCTCTGACATGCAGTCAACTGTGGGACCTTATATAGACAGGTGTGTGCCTATCCAAATAATTTACAATCAACTGGATTTACCACAGGTGGATTCCATTTAAGCTGTAGAAACATCTCAAGGATGATCAGTGGAAACAGGATGCACCTGAGCTCAATTTTGAGCTTCATGGCGAAGGCTGTGAATACTTACGTAAATGTGATTTCTTAGTTTTTTATTTTTAATACATTTTCAGAACTCTCAAGAAAACTTTTTTCACATGGTCATAATGGGGTATTTTGTGTAGAATTTTGAGGAAAGAGATTAATTTTATACAATTTGGAATAAGGCTGTAACGTAACAAAATGTGGAAAAAGTGAAGCGCTGTGAATACTTTCCGGATGCACTGTATGATGTGCGTGAGAATATAAAACAGTGGCATTTAAATATATCGATTGATGATGGGGATGTGTTCTGACAAATCCATTATAAGTATTCAGTGATACTGTTGTGTTTAAAAACTTCAGCGGCACTGCTGTGTTTGATCTACTCATTCCAGCACAACACATAATAAAAAAACACACCATCACCACATTTGTGTCACTGCAGTGCTGAGAATGATCCACCCAAACAGCACCTGATCTGTGGTGGTCCTGACCATTGGAGAACAGAGTAAAGGGAACGAATAAAGTATGTAGAATAACAGCAGGAATATAGAGAGCCAGCGGCTTGGTCTTACCACAAAGCCAAGTGGGCTACCTGATAATAATGGTGGAAGAACAAGTCATATGCCTGCTGCTGTTTTTTAGAGCCCTACTTTTTGTCTATAGGCAACAGCTATTTAAAAAAGTTCATGACTAAATGGTAGCCTTCATGATGAATGCATTTCATGACAAAACATCTAAGAACGCAAGAACACCACCTCTTAAATGACAGCTTCCTTTCTGTGTATTTCAGAGTACTGGATCCAGATCTCTCCATACATGATGCTATTATAGCTGAGCTCTTTGGTTTCTAACAAAAAAACAAAACATGAATGTCGTTTTCAGTCCCTTTACCGAATTTGAGAACATCAGATTTCCACGACAAATCAGTATCCGCTGTGATTAACTCACTTGATAGCACATATCCCGCTCATCTCGTAAATGTTTATTCATCTCCCTAATAGAATAAAACAGATAGTCAGTGTGTTCAATGGGTAAAATTCCAAAAACATAAACTGCTGTTTATTGTACTGATGGTAGTTTTCTTGCCTTAGCAAATCCAGTTGCTTAAGTAGAGTTGCTCTCTCTCGTTGTAATCTTTCTGTAACTCTGTATATCTCCCTAAAAAAAAAAAAATCACATAAAATAAATATGCTGGGATACAATGACATCATTCCAGTCAACCAAGTCACTGCAATATGCTACTTCCTTATCGGCCTTATCCAGAGAGACTTATAATTGATACAATCTTACAATCCAAGCAATTGTGGATTAAGGGCCTTGCTCAAGGACCCAACTTGGCAGAGGTGGGATTTGAACCTTGGACCTTTTGGTCCATAGTCCAGTACCTTAACCGCTAGGCTAAGGTATATCCATTGTATCCTTTAGTATATCCATTGTAAGGCGCATGACTGAGAGAGAAAGGTACTGTGATGTGTATGAAGTTCTCACAGCTCTCTCTCTTCCTGCAGACGAGAGTCCTGTTCATGAAGTACACCGAGCTGCTCCTGCGCCAAGTTCAGCTCCTGAGTGGTGTGCTCCAGTTCTTGAGACAGCTCTTCATTAAACTGCTTCAGTTTTACATTCTGCACTGCAGTCTCCCTCTGCTCATGGTGCAGCTCCCGGCACTGCTGCTCCAACTGCCACAGACATGGCCAAAAAACAAACAAACAGTGAAATTCAAGACTGTTGACATATCTTAGCAACACATACACACCACCCACCTTATTAGGGACACCTGTTCGACTGCTTGTTAACGCAATTACCCAATCAACCAATCCCATGGCAGTATCTCAATGCACTTAGGGATGTAGACGTGGTCATGACGACCTGCTGAAGTTCAAACCGAGCATCAGAATGGGGAATAGAGGTGACTTGAGTGACTTTGAATGTGGCATGGTTGTTAGCGCTAGACAGGCTGGTCTGAGTCTTTCAGAAACTGCTGATCTCCAGTGATTTTCACACACAGCATCTCTAGGGTTTACATAGAATGGTTTAAAAAACAGAAAATATCCAGTCAGCAGCAGCAGTCAGAGAATGTCCAGACTGGTTCGAGCTGATAGAAAAGCAACAGTAACTCAAATATCCACTTACAGCAGGCACCTGAGGCTACAATTCGCACAGGCTCACCACATTTGACAAGAGAATATTGGAAAAACGTTGCCTGGGCTGACAAGTCTCGATTGTTGCTGCAACATTCCAATGGAAGGGTCAGAATCTGGTGTAAACAACATGAAAGTATGGATCTATCCTGCCTTGTGTCAATGATTCAGGCTGCTGGTGGTGTCATGGTGTGGGGATATTTTCTTGGCACACTTTGGGCCCCTCAATACCAACTGGCCATCTCTGAGGAATGGTTCCAGCACTTTGATGAATTTATGCCACAGACACAAAGTTAGATTAAGCATATTGCTTGAACACACAGGGAAATAAAACAGGATGGGGACAAAATGTCTGTGCTTAGATCATTCACCCTATAAACTTCTGTAAACAAAACACTCAAAAACCATATCAGCACTCCAAGCAGCCATAGAGTGCTGTTATAAGGTGCGAGATGGTCAGCACTAGAAATCATGTGAAAGTAGTGTTGATAAGAAAGCGGGTACACTCTTGCCAAGCAGTGCTTTGTTTCCACAAATAGATCCTGAAAATTGGATCACAACACCAATGCGACAATCCACCACAAGAGCAGCAGTGCCTTTGCAACCAGATGCTGCTACTACATTCAAGTGTAATGCTGTACAGAACAAAGATTTCTCTGAATTTGATCTGACCTTCTCTGTTGCTTCTGAACAATAGAGAGAGCTAAATTAAGTAATTCAAACGAGGAAGTGGTAAGTTGTTTTTGTGCTGCGCTATGAATGAAAAGTCCAGCTTTCATTTAATGCTGTCAGTTGCTGATTTGTCATTACATAGCATTAATATACTGTTAAAGAAATGGGTTTAATTAAGAACCATTAAACATGGGAATCAAACTAGCATTCTGTAGTATGGTGTTATTCTAGGAAGCATTATTTTTTCGTCTCACTTCTAAGCCAAAACAAGCATCCTAGGCTAAACTGCAGAACAAAAGGATTTCAAAAGAACTTGTCAGAAGTGTTAAGGAGTTATTTACCTATTGTGCACCTAGAAAATGTCAGGGTTGGGCAGAATGTCTGAAAACAATAACACACTGGCTCAAATGTATTTAGGAAGAATATAATAGAATGGATGGAACATTTTTTCAGGGCTAATGCATGAAGATACTGTTACTGGAGAGGAAGAAATACCATTTATTACAGCTTGTCTGCAAAAATACAAACACTGACAATGATAACGAAAAAGGAGAAACATATTCAGATTACGTTTTTAAAGTATACATGGAGGAATTTGTGTGGTGATTCTCCCTCATAATAATTCATTCATTTCAAGGTCATGGGTATCTCGTGACCAACCAACAGCACTGATAGCAAGGCAGGAACCAACCAGAGAAAGTGCACTAACCCATCTTGCATTCACACTCACATTGGGACACTTTAGAGACACCATCTGACCCAACACAGGTCTATAGAATGTGAAAGGAAACCAGGAGTACCAGGAGGAAACCCAAGCAGAACCAGGGAGAACATGAAAACTCCACACACGCAGAGCCCGGGACTCAAATTGAACCCGAGGATCTCTGGAACTGTGCCACTTCGCCGGCACTTCATACTAATTATAATATATTACTTTAAATATAATTAAACCAGCACAAAGAACTAGTAGCATTCTCCCACAGTTATTCTAAAATGTTCTTTTAACAAGTTTCAAAGATTGTCCTGTAATATTACAGATTTTCTTAATAATCATACCTATCTGAAACCTTCATACATCCATGTACACACCTGGGTTAGTAATATCACCAAAATCCTCTATCACATAATCATAAGTAATTTTATATCATGGCAACAGTACTAAGAATATAGTCATTTTGCAAGAAATACATTTTTTAAATATATATTAAATAATTACATTGGTTAATCATACTTCAGTTTGAAATAAATTTGCTGTTTATAAGCTTGGGAAAGTTTTCCAACTAGCTGTCATCTAGGTCAAATAGATGAGTGACGAAACATTTCTCCCATGAAAACCTTGTGTCTAAATGAATGGATTCAACTTTCTGGAATATAGATGTAAACTTCCAAATATACACATGCAATAGAACATAAAAAAAAAAAAAAGAAAACAGCAAAAGACAGAAAAGTCTTCATTTTGCACCAGTACTCCGGCATTCACTACATAAGAGAAGGACCTTGACTTTGCTAAAGTGGCTCAGCATTCCATACCTCAGATCAAGGGTTTTGATTCCTTTAATAATCCTTTAACATATAATGTCCTTTTCAACAGTGTAACTCAAGGCCACATCATTATAAAACTCAGATGCAATGGCATTCGCAACGTTCTTCCATCTGCTATATTTCTGTCATACAGAGTCGCTTTAGTAATTAATTATTGCAGATAATTATTTAAGATTATTTATGATTTTTAAGATAACCACAATTAAATGAAACATCGCAGTTATTTAAGACTACAGTCATTTTCCACAGCTGGTAGATTTCTGCAACAAGCAGAATGCTGATAGGGTGTACTGGGTTGAGGCAACTAAGTTTGAAGAAAAGAAATCAGTAAAGGCATTCATTGATGCATAATAGTGTTTACAAAAAAAATTGAACTAACATTTAGAGGACAGAGCTGAGTAATGTTGGTGTTCTTGTTAGCTGTGCTGTTAATTGTATATTTTGGGCATGTCTGCTAGCAGAATGGGTTTTGTCTCTGTCACTATTGTCATGCTTTGCATTTTTATATTTGTATATTTGTAGGGATGTGTGTGAGTTTTTGGGTGCAGGTACATGCAGTAATCAGTATTACAGTTCAGTCATCATCATCATTTATAAATGTCTTGTTCAATAAATTGATGTTTACCATAGTAGTGTGTACATTATTACACTAATATTAAGCATACAGGCCTACTAAAATAGTGGGGGTATAAAAACAGACAATTCAATCTTTAATCACAATTATTTGTAGGACAATTAATCGTCATCTAAACCCACGCTCAGCTAAACCTTTCTGAACCTGAGGTGTCAATCTGGATTTACATTGAACACCCTGCACTGCTTCATCACTGGATGCAGTACGCATCTATATTTTTTAACTCTTTTTGAGATAAAAAAAAAAGATTGCTAGTGTTGTCACCCCCAAAGAAATCAGTCATGTGTCAAACAGGTAAAGGTTTGTCTGCTCAGTGTCAGATTTTGTGAACCAAACACATTGTAATCACAACTTCCTCATCTTCAGTTCTCTATGAGGAGTCCTTTGTCTCTGAAATGTTTCTCTCCTGGTTTTGTGGCTCTTGTAAGTAAACAAGCAAAAGCCACGCCTACTCGACTTGAGGTAGAACAGCAGTATTGTAGGTCCTGTTACAGCAAAGCATGAATGAGAATTGAGGAAGTATGTGAGAGAAGTCACACTCCCTTGTCATGCACTGCATGTCTCAACATACACATTTTAGTTTTCCAACAGTCTTGAAGGAGTTCCCAGAAGTGCTGAGCACTTGTTGGCTGCTTTGCCTTCACTCTGCGGTCCAACTCATCCCAAACCATTTCAATTGGGTTTAGATCAGATGACTGTGGAGGCCAAAATCTGATGCGACATTCCATCACCCTCTTTCTTGGTCAAATAGCCCTTACATAGCCTGGAGGTGTGTTTGGGGTCATTGTCCTGCTGAAAAACAAATGATGGTCCCACTAAGCGCAAACCAGATGGGATGGCATGCCGCTGCAGAAGTGTGCCTTGGATTTTGAATAATTCACCAACAGTGTCAAAAGCAAAGCACCCCCATACCATCCCACTTAATCCTCCATACTTCACGGTGGGAACTACACTTGTAGGAACTATCCACTCACCTTTTCTGCATCTTACAAAGACATGGTGTTTGGAATGAAAAATCTAAAATTTGGACTCATCAGACCAAAGGACTGATTTCCACTGGCCTAATGTCCATGTGTTCCTTGGCCCAAGCCAGTCTCTTCCTCTTGTTGTTCTTCCTTAGAAGTGGCTTCTTTGCACCAATTTGACCATAAAGTCCAGATCCATGCAGTCTTCTTTGAAAAGTTGATGTTGAGATGTGTGTGCTACCTGAACTCTGAAGTATTTAGATGGGATCTTATTTTGGGGTGCTGTTAACTTGTGTTTTCTGAGACTGGTAATGACCTTATCCTGTGCAACAGGTAACTCCTTTTCCTTTTCTGGGGAGGTCCTGATGAGAGCCAGTTTCATCATAACGTTTGATGGTCTTTGTGACTGCACTTGATGATACTTTCAAAGTTCTTGAAATTTTTCGGAATGACTGACCTTCACTTCTCAAAGTAATGATGGACTGTTGTTTTTCTTTACTTAGCTGAGTAGTTGTGGCCATAATATGGACTAGAACATTACTCAAATAGGGCTAGTCACTGTACACCAACTCTACATCTTCACAACACAACTGATTGTCTCAAACACATTAAGAGGAAGACATTCAAGAAATTAACTCTTGACAAGGCACAGCTGTTAACTGAAAGCCATTCCAGGTGACTACCTCATAAAGCTGACAGAGAAAATGCCAAGATGTGCAAAGCTGTCAACTAAGCAAGAAGTGCCTACTTTGAAGAATCTAAAACATATTCTGGTTTGTTTAACACTTTTTTGTTTACTAAATACTTCCATATGTATTTCTTCAAAGTTTGGATGACTTTAGTATGAATCTACAATGCAGAACATTTTAAAATAATAGGTCCAGGATATTTATCCCATAAAAACAGTACTAGCACAAATGAAATGTAAGTGAGTTAATTGAGATGGAATACATATTACTTGGGAATACCTCTACAGGTAGAAAGGAGGTAGGTCAAAGACAGGAGCTATATTTCCAGGCATGTGTGCGCACAGTACACAAAAAATAACTTTTTCTCAGAGGGAAGAGAGAAAACTCTCAGAGATACATCAGTATTACTGTATGAAATGCAAGAGCAGCTTCGCTCATGAAATTAACCCATTACATTCTCTTTTTATTAATGGACACAACCTGCACCACTGCACATAATTTTTCTCATTATTTTCATCAATATAAAAACATTCACCTTTGTATTCACTAAAACAAACACACATTAACACATTGAATGTGATTGTATGTCATACAACTTACAGCCTTCCTTTCAAAACCCGATTTACTATTAGAATGCGGTCAGATTTGCCAAAGTTCAAGCTTTATATGTGAAATCAGAATCATCTCTCACCCTTTTCTGTTTGTTTTTAAGCAGTTCAAGTTCTCGCTCCTTTTTGGAAAGCTGGTCTTCCAGGTCTTGACTCCGGGTCAGGAACCTCTCAGAATCCTGCAGGATCAATAACAAGGTCTGAGGTTTCTCCTTGCATCAGTTTCCATGTATGATGCATATAACAGTTATCTGTCAAACTCTCAAAATTAAAAACAAAATCTATTGAATAAGGACAATTTATGTAACATACCATTTAAATAATATGTTTGTAAATCACTGATCTATAATATCACAGAACCAGAATGGTGCTCTTATATTTTACCTGTAAAAGGATTCTTTCTTTCTCGTTTTTGATCTGTTGCTCCATTTCCTCATAGAGATGCTGGATTTCATCATCATGGGAAGCTGCTTTCCTGTAGAGGACATATTAGCAACCAAATGAATTCTAATTACATCATTACATACACAATATTAAGCAAGATGTAATGGCATAGGATTCTTGGCCAACCACCACAGCCCCGGTTGATGCTGCGGAGCTCAGGAAGAAGTCAGACTCGCCAGACTATTATCACCCGATTCTGATTCCTCTCATCAGTGAGCAACATTTATGCCAGCATTAATATTCGATCATTGCCGTTTGTCTTGTGAACATCTTGTTAGCTCTTAAAGCTTCATTCCTGTTTAGCATTCGCAATTTCGTGTTTATTTTCGCATATGATCTGCATTGCTCCAACAATAGTGTCTTTCTTCTCTTTAGCTGGTGTTGAACTTGATTACGAGGACCTCATCAGTACATTTTGTACATCAAAAAGTTTGTCCACATATGGGTGTGTGTCCTAATACTTTTGGCCACATGTGGGTTTGTCTCTCAGTACGTTTTTCCACATATATGGGTTTGTGACCTAATACTTTTGGCCACATGTGTGTTTATGTCTCAATACTTTTGGCCACATATTTGGCTTGTGTCCTAATAATTTGGCCACATGGATTTCTGTTTCAATACTTTTGGCCATTTGTGGATTTGTGTCTCAATTGGTTTGCCACATGCTGGTTTGTGTCCTAATACTTTTGGCCACATGGGTTTGTGTCCCAATACATTTGGTCCTATACATGGGTTGTGTCCCAATACTTTTGACCACATCTGGATTTGTGTCCCAATACATTTGGCCACGTGAGTTTGTGTCTCAATACATTTGGCCACAAGTGGGATTGGCAGTGTATTTTATATATATATATATATATATATATATGTATGTGTGTTCTGTATATGGAGACACTGGGGAGGGGTGAACATGGAGCAGCTGCTCTGTGTCTGTGAAAATTTGTCGCTCGAAATTTGACAATTTGTCAATTGTATAATGACGCCAGACAAGCATACTCACACTGAGGGCAATTTACCACCAATTGACACATGTCTTTGGAAGGTGGGAAGAAACCAGGGAGTAAACCCACATGGGTGTTGAGACTGTGCTAACCTCTTACTCCCCACCCCTCAACAACAAAAAAACGTATGTATACATTTATTAACAGCAATGGAACAATAAGAAATAACTATAACAATAGAAATTAAACAGCATTTGTACTGACCTTTTCAGAGCCGTTTCCATCTCCTTCTTCTCTTGGTTGGCTTCCTTAATCTGGTAAGTTACCCTGGCAAGAAACTCCTCAAAGTTTGGCAGGAGACGAGGCTCATCCCTACGAAGCTGAGTCCACAGATTACGCACTTCTGCATGGCTAGGGAAGGACGAAGAATGATTTCAGCACAAACTGACTGGTATGATTTTATTAAGCATGATACATAAATGACTGCAATTTTAAAAGGGAATGATTTAATATAATTAATATAATGAAAACATTTTTTGATATTTGAATTGGTTAATTAATCATGTAACATTAAGTAAGTAAATAATAATTAATTTTTATAATGTTTTTTATTGTCATGTTTTAACCCCGAATTTTCTGGTTAGGGTCATGGGTGTCTGGCACCTATTCTGTAGAGCACAGGGGACAGACAGAAGTGTGGTTTGGACATGTTGCAGCACCTCGCCTACCGCAGACACAGCCATTTATGCCTGCATCCAACATCCAACCCAGTTGGAAGGCACTGCCAGGACTAGAACCAATGGTGGGCTAGCATAATAGACCACTGTGCCACCCATGTGCCAGCCATTATTAGGGTTGCAGATTTAAATTAAAACACTAAAAAATCTATTTAGAAAAATAAACTGTTTAGCTTTCCCATGTAAAATAGCAAAAATCATACAAACACCTCTACACATTTAATAAAAGCAAAATATTTATGGTACTCCGAAGACAAATGTGCAAAAGTGTGTCAAATGAATACATCTGTGATAGCAGGTATTTAGATACGGTGGGGCAAAAAAGTATTTAGTCAGCCACTGATTGTGCAAGTTCTCTGACTTAGAAAGATGAGAGAGGTCTGTAATTTTCATCATAGGTACACTTCAACTATGAGAGACAAAATGAGAAAAAAAATCCAGGAAATCACATTGTAGGATTTTTAAAGAACTTAATTGTAAATTATGGTACAAAATAAGTATTTGGTCAATAGCAAAAGTTCAACTCAATACTTTGTAACATAACCTTTGTTGGCAATGACAGAGGTCAAAC
>JAJAGP010005606.1:0-31151 GCA_025084515.1 Ancistrus triradiatus
AGCGAGCCATCATTAAAGAGCGTTCTTATAAACGGCTATTTTACATTCACTGTGATTTTCAAATCAAACCATCAAAAACTAAATGTGGCACTATTATGTCTAATATGCCAACCCACCACCACTGTGTAATGAGAGAGAGAGACTAGGTTTTTTTTTTTTTTCTTTTACAAACATTAAATTTTTTTCATGGAATATAAATGCTTCAACTGGGTTTTTCAAAACTTGAAGCAGAACTCTAGGATACATGTAATACCATATAATGGAATCATTTTTATCCCACCTTGAGAAGTGGATTAAAGCTGGATTGAGAAAGTGTTGAATAAACACTTTGGGTTTTATCGAAAACATCAGGTCAGTGAAAGAAGTCAGCTGGGGATCTTTAGTCTTTTGTTTTTAAGAAGGGAAATGCATAATTTAGTCTCTTTCTGCTGAAGCAAGGTTAACTTTAGCCCTTCACCCAGCCGTGTGTGCATATTTGCTCTTTCAGTTTCCGTAATCCTTAAGTGTGCATTTGGATAATAAAATTATTTTCTCTCTTAAAGTGGTTTATTAATGTTATGTTTTTCATTAACAAAAAAATGCTGTAATAAAAGCACAATAGAGGTATTAAAAGCACAATAATCGAAATTCCTATCCTGCAAGTTTAGGGATCATCTTTATCCACTCTGAAAATGTATTGAAAAACTCGATTACAATATGTGAGGTCAATTTGATCCTGTATAGGAAATCAGGGGATTTGATTATCCGGACAATCTGAACCAGGATTAAAAGCTTTAAAAAACCGGCCCCTGCTGCTGATGCCGACTTCCAGAAGGATAACACACCCTGTCACAAAGCTCAAGTCAACTCAAACTGGTTTCTTGAACCTGACATTGAGTTCACTGTATTCAACTGACCTAAACAGTCACCAGATCTCAATCAAATAGAACATATTTGGGATGTGTTGGAACGAGAGATTCGCATCATGGATGAGCAGCAAATCCGCAGCAACTTCGTGATGCTGTCATGTCAATAAGGACCAAAATGTCTGAGAAATGTTTCCAGCACCTTGTTGAATCTATGCCAATTGATTCTAAATTGAATCTATGCAGCTCTGATGGCAAAATGGGGTCTGGAACTAGCAAGGTGTACCTATTAAGGTGGGCATTGGGTGTACAATAGTCTATATGTATATACAACTGCCTGGCCAAAAAAAGGTCACCATCTGAATTTAACTAAGCAAATGGGTAAGACCCTCCTATAGGATAATTACTGCACTGGTGTTTCAGCTGTTATTTAGCAGTTATTTAACCCTAACTGATGCAGTGAGTAGCTTCTCATTTGTTAAACAAGTATGTCAAAAGACACGTCCTGTGGTTGTGCAAAAGATGTTTAAGAAGGATCAAATTATTGGCTGCATCAATCAGAGAAAACATCTAAGGAGATTGCTGCAACTACTAAAATCTGACCAGAACTGTGCAACGCATTATTAAAACGTGGAAGGACAGTGGGGAAACATCATCTTCGTGGAAGGAATGTGGTTGGAAAAAAATCTTGAATGAGTGTGATCGGCGATCACTTAAACTTTTGGTGAAATCAGATCATAGAAAAACAACAGTAGAACTCAGGGATATGTTTAATAGTGAAAGTAAAAGCATTTCCACAGGCACAATACGAAGGGAACTCAAGGGATTGGGACTTAACAGCTGTGTAGCCTTAAGAAAACCACTTATCAGGCTAACCAGCAGAAACAGCTTCATTTGCTAGGAAGCATAAAGATTGTACTCTGGAGCAATGGAAAAAGGACATGTGATCTGATGACTCCATGATTACTCTGTTCCAGAGCTATGGGCACATCAGGGTAAGAAGAAAGGCGGCTGAAGTGATGCACCCATCATGCCCATCATGCTATGATCTGGGGTCGCTACAGTTGGTCATGCCTAGGTTCAGCAACGTTATGTGCCTAAAGAATGAGGTCAGCTGACTGCCTGAATATACTGACCGACCAGATTATTCCATCAATGGATTTTTTTCTTCCCTGATGGCATGGGCATATTCCAAGATGACAATGCCAGGGTTCATCGGGCTCAAATTGTGAAAGAGTGGTTCAGGGAGCATGAGCTACACCACCACTGTGTAAATGATACTTTGCTCTCTATTTCTTGACATATTTATACATCTTTATTTTAAGATAAATACTTTAAATGTGTAGAGAAGCTTAAAAGCCATAAAACATCTATAAATAAGGGACACAGCCTGGAACAACACATAAAGCATGAAAAAAGGTTTTCCTCTGGGAACAGAAAGGATACTCTGTAGCCACTACAGGAAATAAAATAATGAAAAAGAATTAACAGAAACAATCCCATTTAAGATTCTCCATTGTAAGTCAGCTATTTTTGGATAACAGTGGTTTATATAGAGCCCTCCATTCAGACTTAACATCATCACTAACTGTAACTCACTACACCAAGGTGTGTCAGACCTGTTATTCAGACTTTTTTATTTAATGCTTTGAAACATTTGTAAAGCAGCTTCTTTTAGCTGTTTTAGGTTAATATTTAATCACCCCACCAAAAATTTGTCATCCTTGACTGAAACATACCTTAGTAATTGCGTGTAATACCTCCACGAGCATGAATGACAGCTACGAATCAATTTGGCATGGACTGGACAAGTTTCTGGATGTAGGGAACATCAATGTTCAGCCACTGTTGCATCAAAGAATTGGGCACTTCAGCCAGATTTCGTGGATGCCTTCTCAGGCATCGTACTCATTGCTCATTGTGGGGGGGATTTAAAATTTTTTTATTTAAATTAAGTTGCTTGTGAATTTCAGCAGACTCAACAAGTAGATTTTCAGTTTGCCCAGCATGTATAAACCTTTTCTGTACATTTTCGAAACCAAAGAAGAACTTTGTTGGAGCAACCATTTCAGTGAGGTTTCAGAAACGAGAGGACAACAGCACCACCTGTGCTGATATACCCAGTAAGTCCCTTAAAGCACCTGTCTTTTATTTCAGAGCTGCTGCATGACCTTATTTCCCTTGTAACTTTGAGAGTAAACTGCTGAATAAAAACCTTGATTTGTGCTTTGGCTACATTCCACCATTGCTGTTTCAAATTAAAAGACATGATCTGAGCTCTAAGAACTTTCCAGTAAAACGTAAGAGACTTTAAAATTGGCATCTTCTAGAAGCACAGTCTTACAGTGGGGCAAAAAAGTATTTAGTCAGCCACTGATGGTGCAAGTTCTAATACTTAGAAAGATGAGAGAGGTCTGTAATTTTCATCATAGGTACACTTCAACTATGAGAGACTAAATGAGAACAAAAATCCAAGAAATCACATTGTAGGATTTGTAAACAATTTAATTGTAAATCATGGTGGAAAATAAGTATTTGGTCACCCACAAACAAGCAAGATTTCTGGCTCTCACAGACCTGTAACTTCTTCTTTAAGAAGCGCTTCTGTCCTCCACTCATTACCTGTATTAATGGCACCTGTTTGACCTCATTATCTGTATAAAAGACACCTGTCCACAGCCTCAAACAGTCAGACTCCAAACTCAACCATGGACAAGACCAAAGAGCTGTCAAAGGACACCAGGAAAAAAATTGTAGACTTGCGCCAGGCTAGGAAGAGTGAATCTACAATAGGCAAGCAGGTTGGTGTGAATAAATCAACTGTGGGAGCAATTGTAAGACATACAAGACCATTGATAATCTCCCTCAATCTGGGGCTCCACGCAAGATATCATCCCGTGGGGTCAAAATGATCATGAAAACGGTGAGCAAAAATCCCAGAACTACACGGAGGGACCTGATGAATGACCTGCAGAGCGGGGAACAAAGTAACAAAGGCTACCATCAGTAACGCACTACGAAGAGAGGGACTCAGATCCTGCAGTGCCATTCGTGCCCCGCTGCTTAAGCCAGTACATGTCCATGCCTGTCTGAAGTTTGCCAGAGAGCATATGGATGATCCAGAAAAGGATTGGGAGAATATCATGTGGTCAGATGAAACCAAAATAGAACTTTTTGGTAAAAACTCAACTTGCCGTGTTTGGAGGAAGAAGAATGCTGAGTTGCATCCCAAGAACACCATACCTACTGTGAAGCATGGGGGTGGAAACATCATGCTTTGGAACTGTTTTTCTGCAAAGGGGACAGGATGACTGATCCGTGTTAACTGAAGAATGAACAGGGCCATGTATTGTGAGATTTTAAGCCAAAACCTCCTTCCATCAGTGAGAGCATTGAAGATTGACCGTGGCTGGGTCTTCCAGCATGACAATGATCCCAAACACACCGCTCGGGCAACGAAGGAGTGGCTCCGTAAAAAGCATTTCAAGGTCCTGGAGTGGCCTAGCCAGTCTCCAGACCTCAACCCCATAAAGAATTTGTGGAGGGAGTTGAAAGTCTGTGTTGCCCAGCGACAGCCCCAAAACATCACTGCTCTAGGAGAGATCTGCATGGAGGAATGGGGCAAAATACCAGCTGCAGTGTGTGCCAACCTGGTGAAGACTTACAGGAAACGTTTGACCTCTGTCATTGCCAAGAAACGTTATGTTACAAAGTAATGAGTTGAACCAAATTTATTGACCAAATACTTATTTTCCACCATAATTTAAAATTAAATTCTTTAAACATCCTACAATGTGATTTCCTGGATTTCTTTTTCTCATTCTGTCTGTCATAGTTGAAGTGTACCTATGAGGAAAATTACAGACCTCTCTCATATTTCTAAGTAGGAGAACTTGCACAATCAGTGACTGACTAAATACTTTTTTTGCCCCACTGTAAAATGCCAGTCTGCACTCTGTGGTTCTATATAATTTCTAGCAATGGTACACAGTACTAAACAATGATTGGAAAAGCCAACAGGGGATATATAACAACGTGTCAAGGATGACATTTGATGACTAAAACCATAAAACAATGAAATCTTGCTAAAGAAAGTGCATTGTCCCTGTAAAATGCACATTAATTGTGTCTAAGATTAGGCTACATGTGACTCAGCATCGTTTCTGACATTATTATACTGTATACTGTGAAGTTAAACTCACCCCCTATTACTCATTGTAGGGTCTTAGATCATGATAATTAATTTATTCATACATTTAAAAATGATTCATCAATTCATACATTGAATTGTATAAATAAAGAGCCATCACTCTCTGAATAAAAGTGCACAATCAAACAACTAAAACGCTACATACAACATAAATGCTATAAAATACACTAAAATAACATAAAATATAAAGCACACTGTAAAAGGATAGAAACTACTAGGAGAGCAGAGTTCCAAATGCACACTACCTGACAGGCGCTAGCCCGAAGGTAACAGATGTGAGGCGAAGGCTCCACCTGATGACATTCGTGACACGCCTTTCCTTCTTAGCCACCGCTCTCTCCTCTAACCAAGTCCCCCATGTCAAAAATGGAACAACATAGATGCGCAAACAAGAACAAAGAACACAAAAGGAAAAATGGGGAACGCAAAAGGGAAAAAGAGGAACCATTAAAGTTCAAAATTTGACTTCATAGGTATCAGTCTATTACATTGTGCTGCTTCTCGCTTACATTCTGTAGAGAATAAACCAAACAAAGTATGTGCATATGTACAAATAAAACTATGACAAGTGCAGATAAGATATGATTGTACTTAATCAACAAAACTTGCTTTGGTAGCTCAAAAGAATAACAGTATGTACATATCGATTAATGCACTGAAATTCACAAAACCACAAAATGGAGTTAAACTGCTCAGCTGAAAAGTGGACTGAATGTGCTACACTTCTAATCCTGCTTGTCCAGAAGCCAGTGTTACAGTTAGCACACAGTGACTTAATCCAGGTTGCCATTGTAAATAAGAAGGTGTTCTTAATGGCTTGGATGGTTGAATTAAAGGTTAAAAAAAGAGACTCTGCTTGGTCCACTGCATCTTATGCCTTCCATCTTCTTCTGCTTTTCCATCTACTTCTTGATGAGGGACTGCCATACTCCATATTTGGTAGGTGGCCCTCTGCACTAGTTTTTCACTGACATGATCAGCATGTTCATGGCCACAGTAAAGTGTACATTCTGTGTTAATGCCCTTTTCCAGCCGATACCATTCAGATGTTATTGTTCCAGCAGAGAATATCAGAATGAATTTCTGATAATAATCCAGAATGCGGTCCTTGATCGTATTGTGAGCGTAGTGTCGGTGAAGTGCTGTCTCCACTAGCTTATGAGGGATAGACTCATAAGCATTTGTAAGGTCTAGCCACAGCACTGCCAAGTCTACCTTCCCAAGATTCTCTTATCAGCTGTGTAACTAGCCCTGTGTGTTTCAGACGCCCTGGTATTCCTCCTTTCAGTACAGAGGTGTAAATGTACTTGTTCTTTAGAAGATACTCTGTTAAGCGATGGGTATAATGGTAGTAAAACATATACAGTGAAACCTCAGAACTCTAACTTAATCGGTTCCTGAAGGCTGTTCAAATTCTGTTTGTATATAATTATGTATTTGTATGTAATTACGAATGCTAACACTTAACTACTGTGCCACAAGGTTAGCTGATGGCATACTGGAAGTCAGAATTTTTGTTCAAAATTGAATTGGGAGCATTCAGTGTCTGAATGGGTAGAATAAAGAAGCATTCAAATTCCGAAGTTACATTGTATGGATTGTAGTTATCTCTCAATGCTTAGCAGAGAGATGATTCTAAACTGCTCAGAAGGTCTGAGTGTTTCTTCTTCAGAATCCATACACCTTCTGAACATCTCCACTGTGGTGCTGTCTTTCACCTCTTCCACATAATCCTCAGGGTCTTCCACAGATAATATACAAGCCTGGCACACCTCCTGTATACTGTACTGGCGACTGTGTTTCTGGCCTAGAAATTTCTTGACAAAGCCAAGAAATGCAATGGACAAATCTTGTTTCTTGGTCCTTTCCTTCATCTGCCTTCTCTGTCTTTCTGCTCTGCAAAGAGTCAACAGCCTCTTTCTGAGCGTGGTTTGGAGCTAAAGTGGTGCTTGAAAGTTTGTGAACCTTTCAGAATGTTTTATATTTCTGCATAAATATGACCTAAAACATCATCCGATTTTCATACAAGTCCTAAAAGTGGATAAACAGAACCCAGTTAAACAAATCAGATAATAAAAATATAATACTTGGTCATTTATTTATTGAGAAAATGATCCAAGATCACATGTTAGTGAGTGGCAAAAGTATGTGAACGTCCTAGGATTAGCAGTTAATTTGAAAGTGAAATTAGATTCAGGTGTTTTCAATCAATCAGACGACAATCAGGTATGAGTGGGCACCCTGTTTTATTTAAAGAACAGAGATCTATCAAAGTCTGCTCTGCCCAACACATGTTTGTGGAAGTGTACCATGGCATGAACGAAGGAGATTTCTGAGGACCTCAGAAAAAGAGGTATTGATGCTCATCGGGCTTTAGAAGCTTACAAAACCATCTCTAAAAAGTCTGTACTCCACCAATCCACAGTCAGACAGATTGTGTACAAATGGAGGAAATTCAAGACCATTGTTACCCTCCCCAGGAGTGGTTGACCAACAAATATCACTCCAAAAGCAAGGCGTGTAATAGTTGGCGAGGTCACAAAGGACCTCAGGGTAACTTCTAAGCAACTGAAGGCCTCTCAGACATTGGCTAATGTTAATTTCCATGAGTCCACCATCACAAGAACACTAAACCATGGTGTGCATGGCAGGGTTGCAAGGAGAAAGCCACTGCTCTCCAAAAAGAACACTGCTGCTCTGCAGTTTGCTAAAGATCACGTGGACAAGCCAGAATGCTATTGGAAGAATGTTTTGTGGATGGATGAGACCAAAATAGAACTTTTCGGTTTAATAGAAAAGCGTTATGTTTGGAGAAAGGAAAACACTGCATTCCAGCATAAGAACCGTATCCCATCTGTGAAACATGGTGGTGGTATTGGGTTTTGGCCTGGGTTTGGGTTTTGGCCATGGGTTTGGGCCTGTTTTGCTACATCTGCACCAGGAAGGTTTGCCATCATTGATGGAAGAATGAATTCTGAATTATATCAGAGAATTCTAAAGGAAAATGTCAGGACATCTGTCCATGAACTGAATCTCAAGAGAAGGTGGGTCATGCAGCAAGACAACGACCCTAATCACATAAGTCGTTCTACCAAATAATGGTTAAAGAAGAATAAAGTAATGTTTTGGAATGGCCAAGTCAAAGTCCTGACCTTAATCCAATCGAAATGTTGTGGAAGGACCTGAAACGAGCAGCTAATGTGAGGAAACCCACCAACATCCCAGAGCTGAAGCTGTTCTGTACGGAGGAATGGGCTAAAATTCCTCCAAGCCGGTGAGAAGGACTGATCAAAACTTTTGTGAAAATCTGATGATGTTTTAGGTCATATTTATGCAGAAATATAGAAAATTCTAAAGGGTTCACAAACTTTCACGCACCACTGTATGTCATTGCAGACGTATCCTCTTCACTTGCCTTTCTGATTTCTTTTACTCAGTACTTGGAGTTCTTTCCTCAACTCACTGATCTTCTCTGCCCTACGGTTCTTTGTGTAGGGAAGCTTTGAGAAAGTCATCTCCACGGTTCTGAAACTCTCTACTGATAGGCTGTTGATGATGATCATTATTGTGTGGAGCCTCCTGTCAGCATCTCCCTTCATTTTTACGTCCAGCATACCGTTCAAATTGTTATCAATTTGTTGCCAGATGTTCTCCCTATTTGCTGGAAACCACTGGATCTTGTGCTGCACTGATGTTCTGCTTGGAGCTGGAGCTTTTGGAACGTGGAAATTGTAGGCACTGAAGGGTGAAGCCAGGTCTGGCTCCTGCTGTGTCCCACCAGTGTCACCTTTGTGCTGTTCCTTGTGCTCCGTCACCAAACATTTTGTATCTGCATCAGTATCTTAACCTCCTGAGGCCTCGCGTCCCCACATGAGGACATGACGTTTTGGTTTTGCTACACCTCATACTTCATTCTGCTTAACTCAGTCCTCATTTGTAGACACTCTTGAGCATTTCACAAAAACAAAAATACCTCCTGTTCAAAGACGGTGCTCAGTTTTTATACATTCAGAACTCTGAGGAGGGTAAGGAGGTCTCAAGAGGTTAAAGCCATGCCTGTACCTACATATCTTTCCACACACACATTGGTCACTTGTTTATGTCTCACTTGCACTGGTCACAATCTGTAGGTTCCTGTGGGTAGGGTGCTCATCATCCCCCCTCTCTCTACCCCTGTGGGTATGCTTCATTGGGACTTTCTGTAGTGTGGTTGAGTTTGCTAGTCTGCTGTGCCCCATTTCCATCTTCCAGATTTGTGGTCTTCATTCAGTCCTTCCTGAATATCACTGGTTTTACCAGAAATGAACGGCAGTACATACTGTATAAGTACTTAAATATTACTAATTACTAAGTTCACACACAGGGGCGTCATCAGACCCACTTTGCTGGCACACATGCCCCATGAAAATGTTGCTGTGTCCCACAAAAATTATAGGGGCAAAAAGTCCATTTTGTTCTGGATTGCTGAGCAGAACTGCAGGACACACCACACATATTCAATACAGCCACTACATTTCCCACAATACCCAAGCATCTTTCCAAAAGCTTGAACACAGGCTGACATCTGCAAATAATTAAACACAGCCACAATGCAGATAAGGTAATTATAGCTCATAGCTAAATGTTTATTTAATGCAATTAATAAAAAATTCTTTAGTGTTATTTTGCGCTTCATTTCTCATCCATTGCGGAGTACCACCCACTTTAGTGTTAAATCACTTAAGCTATTTAGTGTTTAACAGGTTCATTTTCTTTGCACTGTTGTGCCCCTACAAGTGATTGGCAAGCATAGGAGTGCAGCTGCACCCCTCCAAATTGTGTGTGTGTCCCAGTAAAACAAGTAGTATAGAAATTCCCCTGCTCAGACATAAGTTAGCAACGGGATAATGACAATATTAAATTATTTCTCTGAGACTCCGAAATAATTATACATATTCATTACACCATTGCTAAAACAACAAATCAAACAACAACTAAATTGTGGTCTAAGATTTTTGCACAGTATTGTGTGTACAGATAAATCCCAAGGGAAAATCCTGTCAGACACGATCTCCTATGCCATAATTGCGTTTGGCTGAGGTAAGTTTATGTGAGATGAAAGCTATCGTGAACAGCTTACAGGGATTGCCACTGTACTGAGACAGAACTGCCCCTACCCCCACCTCTGGTGCATCCACCTCGACCACAAACAGCTGAGTGGGATTGGGATGCTTCAAGAAGGGAGCAGAAGTAAATTTATCCTCAAGAGTGGGAAATGCTGACTCTGCTTGTGGAGTCCATACTAGTCATTTGCCATTACCTTTTAAAAGTCCTGTTAGGGAGGTGGAACTGTAGTTCCAAATGAAGCAGCGATAAAAGTTTGCAAAGCCCAAGAACATTTGTAACTCCTTTATGGAATTGTTTTGAGGCCAATTGACTACCACAGCAACTTTGGAATCATCCATGACCACCCCAAAAAGAAAATAACTGACAATTTGCCTTTTTCACCTTTAACATAGAGCTGATTCTCAAGTAACTGGGACATGACTAGACGGATATGTTGCACATGCGTCTCCAGATCAGGCGAATATATCAGTATGTCATTGATGTGCACAATCACAAATTGAACCTGCACATCATGGAAAACAACTGCACTCTAACATTGAAACTGGGCATATTATTGGCACTGCAGGATGGACACAGACAGATTGAGGGTGGAGTGTTTGTTTAAACACAAATACATATGAACATGAATGATAATAACAATGAGTAAGTAGTGGTTCTTCAAGTAATGAAAGATATAATACATGAGATAGGAAATGGCCTTCTTTTTCTCAACACTGCGATCCACTATGTCCAGCAGAGGTGCCAGAACCTGGAGCCATTACTGTATGGATGTCACGGTTCAGTGCATCAATGCAGTCAGAATATGCAGTAGCCTATGCACAAAGACTGATAAATGCAGTAAGGAAACAAATTTCACATGTGCAAGTTTCACTTTAGCTGTTAGCAAGTTAGCAACATGCCACACTAAGCTTAGCTCCAGCTGATTACGTCTTGAGTGAGTCAATGATGAATGATGTCCAAACTGTTCTGGACCAAACCCTGACTTCTGTGTGCCATTACACCCCTGCTGCACATTGGTCTTTGCCTCAGTCAGCAGATCCAGAGCTTGTACACTAAACACAGACAAAACAGATGACAACACCATGGTACTCGATTGGCCAATGGACTCTGAAAGATAGATAAGATTGATTTTATTGGATCTGCACAATGAAGTTGCATAATTTCTTCCTGACAAAAGATCACTTTTCTGAAAGAACAGCAAGAACACATGTGCCTCTAATGCGTGTTTATGTTAGTGTGTTTCCGGGTGGAACATTCTGTGTATTCATCCTGAACTGTCACTGTATGGATGGTGTTGAGGCCAACAAAATTTTTAATCTGCTTTTCTCTTTTACCCATTGATGCTTACCCAAAATAATGATGACAAACTAGAGTGAAATCAAGGTTCCCACTATGTTTTCTTTAATAATGTTCTTTTCTAAATTTTTGTGTGGACTGCAGAAGTTGGGTTGCAAGTTCCAAATGTTTGGGAATCTATGCTCTAATGTTTGCTCAGAATGGTGATAAAGAAACACATCCACTGAGTGACAGTTCTGCAGAGGGAAATGCCTTGTTGACAAGAGAGGTCAACAGGGAATGGCCAGAACTGTATGAGTGACACAGAAGGCTATTGACGACTCAGAAAATTCATCCAGGAATGCACAACCCTGTGCAGATGGGATACAACAGGGAGGATCTAACAAAATTCTCATTGAATGTATGCGTCCACACTTGCACAGACGCATACACGCCAAGAACAAAAATATGACCATTTCAAAGAGGTATGATGATTTCTATAGACATTACACAGTATAAACAGAGAGAGAGAAAGCAAACACCTGTACCACTGTATTCGTTCATCACTGAACATATTCTAGGTGGGGTTCTGAATAAATTAAATTTCCAGGAAAAACGATGGAAATCAGGCTTCCATTGTCCAAACATTTGCTATTCAAACTCACTTTCCCTAATCATCTATGTTTAGATAGCAGGGTTTGGCTGTAAACACTATACCCCAGAGCAACTTACAATGAAGCCTTAACCACAAAGCCACCACTGTCCTCAATAAGCATTCTTTTAGATCTAGTACATGGACAGTACCAAAACATCTCATAAAGCTAGATCTACAGCATTTGTGTGAACATGTGTGCGTGTGTACAATTTAATTCACTTCCTTCAGGCTCGTCTTCATCTTCTTGAAGGTAGATCTGAGGCTGTGCTGTCACCTCAGGTTTACAACTCAGCCAGCTGCTCTGCTTCAGGGATGATCCAGCCACAGTGCCGACAGTCTTCACAATACGCTGGGTCACTTCCTGTCATGCAAAACAAGAATCACGTGCTGAGCAGGAACAACAACAGGTGTTTCTGAAACTGCTCCCTATTTCCTCAATACTACACTAATTAAGGTGGTCACCATTTTGTAGTGCTGTCCGAATTCTCAGTGGACAATCATATTCTCTGGTTGCTGCACTACATTACTACCCGTAATGCATCATAATTGTAGTGTGTAACCAATGCACACCACAGACATAGAATATCCCACAGTGCAGAAATGAGTCCTTCTTCAAGTTGGTATTCCTTGTTCCTACTTAGTTGTTGGGCCATTTAGCAGTGCCAACCTACCATCAGGGGCACAAATCAGACCCACAACATAATCAGGTTTGGGAAGATTAAACAGTAAACAAGTTGGCTTGTAAGAATACGTGCTGGCTTTAGAAATCTTCTCATTATCAGATGTTTTGAACCCCTACTTACAACCCCATATCAGACAAAAGTTGGGACAACATGGAAAATGCAAGTAACACCCACCATTAATGATGTTACTTACAACTTGTAAGTAACATAATTAATTTTACTCAGGATCTTGAATGGACCTATATACTTGGGCAATAATTCCATCTCATCCACTCATTAACTGCAGGAACATCTGAGGGCTCAAAAGACCATGGCATTAAGGGGGGTTGATAAGCATGCACTGAAATGGTATGAGTTTAGTGGTGGAACTAGTTAGAGAGTTTTGGGCTATCTCTGCCATCATCACGGTAAGTATTGTACCCAATCGTGTTGATTATCATGGCAATAAAGACGCAGAAATTTACAGAGATCCTGATTCATTCTTTCACATGGACCATTTGACTGCAGATAATAACCAGATGTTAGACAGACTGAAATCCCTAACTTCTCCTTAAATGCAGACCAGACCTGAGTGTCTCTATCCGAGACAATCTTTTCTGGAAGGCCAAAGAAACAGTATCTGCTGTTTGGAAGGGTGTGGGAATTTTTATGCAAATGGGATAAATGTAACCCCTCTAGAAAAATGATCTAATACCATAAGAATGACCATATAACACTTAGATTCTGGGAGATCATATATGAAGTTCACAGCCAAATGTGACCAGGGACGGCTGGGATAGATAAATTAATGAACTTGACTGCAGGTGGTGTTCAAGGTGTTTTGCAGTGCAAACACAGAACAATTTCAGGGCAAGCAATTCACAGTCTCCTATGCCATAATTGCGTTCAGCTGAGGTAAGTTTGTAAGAGAAGAAAGCTAAAGGAAACAGCTTATGGGGATTGCCACTGTTCTGAGGCAGAACTGCCCCTACTCCCACATCTAATGCATCCACCTTGGCTCAGTGGGACTTGGATGCTTCAAGATGGGAGCAGAAGTAAATTTCTCCTTAAGAGTGGCAAATGCTGACTCTGCTTGTGGAGTCTGTACTAGTCACTTGGCATTACCTTTTAGAAGTACCATTAGGGAGGGCGGCAACGGAACTGTAGTTCCTGTAGTTGGTGAAGCCAAGAACATTTGTAACTCCTCTATGGAAGTGGGTTGAGGCAAATTTACTACCACAACAACTTGAGTCATCCATGACCACCCCAAAAACAAAGTAACTGACACATGGAATTCACATTTTTCACCTATTGTTAGGATTTGCTGCTAAATCCTCAAAACACACACTAATAGAAGGGAACTCAAAATGCAGAAACACAACCAAGACCGGACTAAAAGGTAGTGAATAGGTTTGTTAAATAACAATAACAGAAAACAAGGAACAGGAATGTGCAGGATGACAGGAGCTGAAAACAAGGAAACGAGAGGTAATACATAAAAGGGCTTGGGGCTGGAACGAGGAAGTAGCAAAAGGCTAGGCTAAGCGAGATAAGGTGTTCGAAGATACCAGGAATGTGGCAAGACAATCTGTCGACTCCCCCTTCTCTGTGTCGGTCTTATGAAGAGGTGGTAATCAGTTCAGACGATCAGGAACATCTGAGGAGCCGCCCACGTAGAAGCTTGAACCAATCGATCCTGTGGAAAGAAGCATAACAATGTGTGCACACCGCACTCGAAGGAAACCAAAACAAAACAGACGTGAAGGTAAAGGACGGGGTGAAAAAAGCGAAAAAGAACAGAAACAAACTCAAGGGGTGAAAACGTAAAACAAAACGCGAGCAACAAGGCGAACCCTGACACCTTTAACACAGAGCTGATTCTCAAGTAACCAGAACAGGACTAAACAGACATGTTGGACATGCGTTTCCAGATCAGGCGAATATATCAGTATGTCGTTGACATACACAGTCACAAATTGAACCTGTACATCTTGGAAAACAACTGCACTCTAACATTGAAACTGAGAATGTTATAGGCACTGCGGGATGGACACAGACAGATTGAGGATTGAAGGTTTGTTTAAACACAAACACATGCGAACATGAATGATAATAGCAATGTAGTGGTTCTTCAGGTAACAAAAGATGTTATACTTGAGATGCGAAATGGCCTTCTTCTTCTCATCATTGCAATATACCATGTCCAGCAGAGGTGCCAGAAACTGGAGAACACCAAATACATGTGCCTCTAGTGTGTTTCTTACATGTTGGGGTGGAATGGTAAGTATATTCGTCCTGAACCATCACTGTATGGATGTCACGGTGCAGTGCATGCAGTAAGAATATGCGGCAGTCTATGCACGAAGACTGATAAATGCAGTGAGGAAACAAATTTCACATGTGCAAGTTTCACTTAAGCTGTTAGCAAGTTAGCAGCATTCCACACTAAACTTAACTTCAGCTGATTACGTCTTGAGTGAGTCATAAACTCTCAGAGCATGATGCCCAAACTGGTCTGGACCAAACCATGACTTCTGTGTGCTATTACACCCCTGCTACACGTTGGTCTTTACCTCACCCAGCAGAGCCAGAGATTGTATGCTGAACACAGACAGAACAGAGGACACCATGGTACTCAATTGGCCAATGGACTCTGAAAGAGAGATAAGATTGATTTTATTGGATCTGCACAATCAAGTTGCATCATTGATGCTTACCCAAAAGAATGATGACAAACTAGAGTGAAATCAAGGTTCCCGCTATGTGGAAACTGGCCTTTATTCACTCTCTTCCATTGGTTTGGGCACCAGGAACAAAATATATACTAAACAAAACCCCCCAAAACAGAAAAGCACCTTAATTTCTAGTTTAGAAATTAGTTTCCCTACTTAAAAAAAAAATAAAAATTTTCTTTTGTAAATTTTTGTGTGGCCTGCAGAACATTTTGTGGCGGGTTAAATGGGTTGCAAGTTCCAAATGTTTCGTAATTTATTCTCTAATGTTTGCTCAGAATGGCACAATAAAGAAAACATCCATTGATTGACCACAGAGGGAAACGTCTTGTTGATGATAGAGGTCAACAGGGAATGGCCAGACTGGTATGAGTTGACAGAAAGGCTATGGTAACTCAGAGAAGCACAACTTCAACTTCATGTACCACTGTGGTTAGCATAAAATCATCTCAGAATGCACAGCCCTGAGGCAGATGGGTTACAGAAGGGAGGATCTAACAAAATTCTCATTGAATGTATGTGTCATACACATGCACATAAGATCCACACTTGAACAGACGCCTACAGAGAGAGAGAAAGCAAACACCTGCGCCACTGTATTCTTTCATCACTGACCATATTCTAGGTGGAGTTCTGAAGAGATTTAACTTCCAGGAAAAACGATGGAAATCAGGCTTCCATTGTCCAAACATTTGCTATTCAAACTCACTTTCTGTGATTATTTACATTTAGATGGGTTTGGCTGTAAACACAAAATCCGAGCGTGACTTACAATGAAGCCTTAACCACAAAGCCACCACTTTTCTCAATAAGCATCCTTTTAGATCTAGCACATGGACAGTACCAAAACCATCTCATAAAGCTAGATCTAGAGCATTTATGTGAACATGTGTGCATGTGTACAATTTAATTCACTTCCTTCAAACTCGTCTTCATCCTTCTGAAGGTCGATCTGAGGCTGTGCTTTCACCTCAGGTTTACAACTCAGCCAGCTGCTGAGCAGTCAGGTATGATCCAGCCACAGCCCCTACAGTCTTCATAATATGCTGGGTCACTTCCTGTCATGCAGAACAAGAATCAAATACTGAGCATGAACAATAACAGGTGTCTCTAAAACTGCTCCCTATTCCCTCAATACCGCACTAATTAGTGTGTTCACCATTTTGTAGTACTGTTCTCAGTGGACAATCGTATTCCCTGGTTACTGTAAGACATCACTACCCATGATGCACCACAATTGTAGTGTGTAACCAATGCACATCACATACATAAACATCCCACAATGCAAAATGATTCCTTCTTCTAATTTTGCAGTTCCTTGTTCCTCACTTTCTTGTTGGATCAATTTAGTCAGTGCCATCCTACCATCTGGGGCACAAATCAGACCCACATCATTATCAGGTTTGGGAACATTAAACAGTAAACAAAAAATTGGCTTGTAAGAAAACATGCTGCGACTAGATTAGAAACCAGCTAGGCTTTAGAAATTTGATTATTATCAGACATTTTGAAACCCTATTTACAACCCCATATCAGACAAAAGTTGGGACACTATGCATATAAAAAACGCACAGTGTTTCTTACATTTACTTTGACTTTTATTTAATTTCAGACAGTATTTACCTGAGATATTTCATGTTTTTGTCTGGCCAACTTCATTTCATTTGTTAATAAACATCCATTACTGCATGTCAGGACAGTAACACATTCCAGAAACAGTTGGGATGGTAAAACATTTACCACTTTGTAGTGTTGCCAATCCTTTTCACCATACTTAAAAGACAGAGGAGACCAAGTGATTTAGTGTTTCAGGTGTTATTTTGTCCCATTCTTCCTGCAAACACATCTTAAGATGTGCAACAGAACAAGGTCAATGTTGTTGCATTTGTCGTTTCAAAATTCTTCACACATTCTCTAATGGGGACAGGTCACGACTGCAGGAAGGCCTTTGTAATGTGTGCAGCATGTGGCTTTGCATTGTCTTGTTGAAAATTGCACAGACATCCCACGAAAAGATGTCGTCTTGAAGGCAGCTTAATCCCAGAAGTTGAATCTGTTCATCTGGACATAGATTTTGTTGGAGAAACGTTTCGTCACTCATCTAAGTGACTTCTTCAGTCTCAGCTAGTTGGAAAACTTCCCCAATCTTATATACAGCACATTTGCATAATATGAACTGGTACCAGCACCATTGCATACCAATGGGACCGGTGATCAGTTTAATATGCAGATTGACATAGCCATTAACGACAATGGCCACGTGTGCCATTCACACAGGATTGGGGAAGGGCTGCGATGGCTCCGTTGTAAGATGGTGAGAGGTGTACTCTGAGGCCCCCTCCTCGGTTCAGGGATGGACGTTCCCTTTTTACAAATATGGCTTCTTTTACTCCACGTTCAAACCATCGTTCCTCCCTATCAAGGATCTGCACGTCTTCATCCTTGAAAGAGTGGCCACTGGCCTGTAGGTGGGTGGAAACCGTAGAGTCCTGACCTGATGAGGGCGCTCTTCTATGTTGTGCCATCCGTTTCGCCAGTGGCTGTTTGGTTTCCCCGATGTACAATTCCTGGCAATCCTCGGGGCACTTCACAGTGTACACTACATTGCTCTATTTGTGCTGGGGGACCCGATCCTTGGGGTGGACCAGTTTCTGGCGTAGCGTGTTTTGGGGTTTGAAAGCCACTGAGACGCGGTGTTTGGCAAAGATGCGTCTCAATTGTTCCGATGTTCCTGCCACACATGGAATCACCACTGGTTTACGCTTAGACTGCGGTTGTTGTTCTCCTCTCGTCGATCTGCTGGAGCACTGTTTGGGCGTCTTACCGGCCTTGACAAAGACCCAGTTCGGATAACCATATTTGCCCAGGGCCTGCTTAATGTGAGATTTCTCTCTATCCTTGGCCTCTGTGTCAGTGGGGGGCGCTGTCTGCTCGGTGGTACAGTGTCCTGATGACTCCTAGTTTGTGTTCCAGTGGATGATGAGAGTCAAACCTTAAGTACTGATCCGTATGTGTTGGCTTACGGTAAACATCGACTTTCAATCGTCCCAGATGTCCAATCACAACCTCACAATCCAAGAAGGCTAACCTGCCGCTCTTCACATCCTCCCTGGTGAACTTAATGTGTTTGTCCACTGAGTTAATGTGGTCGGTGAAATGTGGCACTTCCTGAGATTTCATGTTAACGCCAGGTGTCATCCACATATCTGAACCAATGGCTGGGTGGTGTTCCTGAATAGGATATTAGTGCCTTCTTTTCCACTTCTTCCATATACAGGTTGGCCACAATAGGTGAAACTGGGGAGCCCATGGCGCACCCATGTTTCTGCCTATAGTACTGCTCTCTGTATGTGAAATAGGTGGATTGAAGACACAGCTTCAGAAGCAAACACACCTGGTCCGAGTTAAGGGTGGTCCTATTGCTGAGAGTGGGGTCATCCTGTAGTTTCACTCGGACTACCTCTACTGCCTCAGCAACTGGAACGCACGTGAAGAGAGATGTGACATCAAATGAGACCATTGTTTCATCTGTCTCCATAATGACGTCCCTCACGTTATCCACGAAATCCATGGTGTTCTGGATGTGATGATTCGCTGTGATGATCCGAGGAGGGGGCCTCAGACTGCACCACTCACCATCTTACAACGGAGCCACTGCAGCCCTTCCCCAATCTGACTACCCGTCCCATTCTTATGCAATGGTGCTGGTACCAGTCGTTATGCAAATGTGCTGTATATAAGATTGGGGAAGTTTTCCAACTAGCTGAGACTGAAAAAGTCACTTAGATGAGTGACGAAACGTTTCTCCAACAAAATCTATGTCCAGATGAACAGATTCAACTTCTGGGATTTTCCTACCTGGATCATTGAGCCTGCATCAAGACGTTTTGACTCAATTTGGCAAAGATTGCCTTAAACTCGTACGACAGTATGAAGAAACGGCTCGTAAGATGGCTGATTACAGGAACCACCTGAGATTCAACCTCAGATGCAGACAGAATGGGATCACTCCTAAGAGTCTGCAAATGAAATCTTCAGTAAACGGCCACTGGGCTAACAAGATCCTCCAAAAGGCACAGAACCAGCTGCTGAATGAACGAGTGAGGCAAACCAACTTTACAATTGATGCTTTGAAAGTCAGAGAGGAACACATCCGACAGAGACTTACATCATGTCTAGACGAGACCATCCTTCAACGTGTGATCAACTTCACAGAAAGGGCTCGGCTAGCACAACATGAAAAGTCTAAAACTAGGCAGCAGAAGAAGAAGTTCGATCTTCTTGCTGCACGCCAGAGACACCGGCGGACGGATGACACTCTCAAAGGCTGGAAGAGAGATGGAGGACAGACACAACCTGTTGATGTGGACAAGTGGGTGAAGAACTTGTCTGACAGACAACTCACCCAGGCGGAGAAAGACATCTTGGCTAAGGGGCTGAATTTTGCTGTGACACCGAGGCAAATACCACTAGTGTAACTGATTACAGCCACGGAAACAGCAATCCGCAACAACAACTTCGTGGACATGGAAGCAGAATAACTGCGAATGAAAGTTTTAGCCTGCCTTAGCAATGCTAAGCCACCGCCATCCAACATCAGCAGAGAGGAAAGGAACATCATCATCTTTCCAGCGGACAAAGGCAGGTGCACTGTTTTATTAAACCAGACAGACTATCATGAGAAAGTTATGACTCTCCTTAGAGACACTAACACTTATGAGCCCCTGAAACGAGATCCTGGTAGTGGGTACAAGAAGAAGTTGATAGATTGTCTGAAGCTTTTAGAACAGGACAATGCTATTGACCGGCCTATGTACCACAGAATATACCCAGGGGAGGCTACACCTAGTCTGTATGGTTTACCTAAGATACATAAACAGGTAGGCAGCACGGATCATCACATCCAGAACATCATGGATTTCGTGGATAAGGTGAGGGACGTTATTATGGAGACAGATGAAACAATGGTCTCGTTTGATGTCACATCTCTCTTCACATGCGTTCCAGTTGCTGAGGCAGTAGAGGTAGTCCGAGTGAAACTACAAGATGACCCCACTCTCAGCATTAGGACCACCCTTAACTCGGACCTGTTAGGGATTGCTCCTTGGATGCTATCGGCCAGGAGTCGTCCCGGCTTGACGGCATGAGCAGCAACAGCAGCGCGATCGCGCGTGCGCCAGTTTTCCCCGGCCATTTATGGGTAAGTGGCGCCACCTGGAGTCCCGCCTATATAAACACACCGTATGGACTCAGTGGCTGCCACTGCCTACGCCCTTGGTCACGTGACTGGCGCTCATGTGACACTCTGAAGCACCCGGCGTTTTTGAATGCACTGTCGCGTTCGCTGCTGCCTGCTCTCCAGCTTTTTTACTGCCCATTTCATTTTTTTTATTTGTTAATTATTTTGGTTAGGTATAAAGGTAGTCTGGGGGAATCAAGTCCGTCAGACGGGAGGCTGCTAGGAGACAGCTCAGTATTGGTAGGGCCCTAGATAGGGTAGGGTCAGTTTTTTATTTGTTAATTATCTCTTACTTTTCACCGAGCTGCACCTGCAGCTTTCGGCCTTCATCCCGCCGTCTTTTCCTCACGCCGTCACCCCTCCTCCCCGCGATCGGGTGTGTTATTCCCCGATTGCGTCAGAAGAGTCCTCTTCATTCACCTTTTTCTTTTCTTTTTGTTCTTTTCCCGTGAGGGCACGCTCCCGCGGCCGTGTTTCAGCCACGGTTGAGCCTCTTCCGGTCGCGGAAGCTCCGAGCGGGTTCTGCACGCTGCGCATGCGCAGACCCGCAGCGCCTATTGTGCAACGGAGGCACGCCATAAGCGTGCGTGCAGTTTCTTTTATTTAGTTTTATTTATTATTTACTTCTTTGGTTAATTTTCTGTTCATTTATTTATTTATATTTCAGTTATAATTACCAACTGGAGCTAATTGCATTTGGGTCCCAACTCGTTTATATTTTTTGTTTAATATGGTTTGTCATTATTTTTACATAGCGAACCGTAACAGGACCATCTGTGTTTGCTTCTGGAGCTGTGTCTTCAATCCGCCTATTTCACATACAGTACTATAGGCAGAAACATGGGTGCGCCATGGGCTCCCCAGTTTCACCTATTGTGGCCAACCTGTATATGGAAGAAGTGGAAAAGAAGGCACTAATATCCTATTCAGGAACACCACCCAGCCATTGGTTCAGATATGTGGATGACACCTGGGTTAACATGAAATCTCAGGAAGTGCCACATTTCACATCAACTCAGTGGACAAACACATTAAGTTCATCAAGGAGGATGTGAAGATTGTGAGGTTGTGATTGGAGATGGGGGACGAATGAAAGTCGATGCTTACCATAAGCCAACACATACGAATCAGTACTTAAGGTTTGACTCTCATCATCCACTGGAGCACAAACTAGGAGTCATCAGGACACTGTACCACCGAGCAGACAGCGTCCCCACTGACACAGTGGCCAAGCATGGAGAGAAATCTCACATTAAGCAGGCCCTGGGCAAATGTGGTTATCCGAACTGGGCCTTTGTCAAAGCCGGTAAGACGCCCAAACAGTGCTCCAGCAGATAGACGAGAGGAGAACAACAACCGCAGTCTAAGCTTAAACCAGTGGTGATTCCATATGTGGCAGGAACATTGGAACAATTGAGACGCATATTTGACAAACACCACGTCTCAGTGGCTTTCAAACCCCAAAACACGCTACGCCAGAAACTGGTCCACCCCAAGGATCGGGTCCTCCAGCACAAACAGAGTAATGTAGTGTACGCTGTTAAGTGCCGGGAGGATTGCCAGGAATTGTACATCGGGGGGAGGAAGGGGGAGGAAGGCGGAAAACCAAACAGCCACTGGCGAAACGGATGGCACAACATAGAAGCGCTACCTCATCAGGTCAGGACTCTGCGGATTACACCCACCAGTGGCCACTCTTTCAAGGATGAAGACGTGCAGATCCTTGATGGGGAGGAACGATGGTTTGAACACGGAGTAAAAAAAGCCATTTTTGTAAAAAGGGAACGTCCATCCCTGAACCGAGGAGAGGGCCTCAGAGTACACCTCTCAGCATCTTACAACAGAGCCATCGCAGCCCTTCCCCAATCCTGTGTGAATGGTACACATGGCCATTGTCGTTAATGGCTATGCCAATCTGCGTATTAAACTGATCACCGGTCCCATTGTTATGAAATGGTGCTGGTACCAGTCATTATGCAAATGTGCTGTATATAAGATTGGGGAAGTTTTCCAACTAGCTGAGACTGAAGAAGTCACTTAGATGAGTGGCGAAACGTTTCTCCAACAAAATGTCCAGATGAACAGATTCAACTTCTGGGATTTTCTTACCTGGACCATTGAGCATGCATCAAGATGAAGGCAGCTTAAGATTCTCTAAGATCTCAGTGTATTTTTCTGCATTAATGCTGCCAGCACAGAAGTGTAAACAGCCTTTGCCAAGGGCCCTGACCATGTCAATTAACTTTCCCTAATGATTTACATTTAAATAGTAAGGTTTGGCTGTAAACACAAAACACCAGAGCAACTTACAATGGAGCCTTAACCACAAAGCCACCACTGTCCTCAATAATTATTCTTTTACATCTAGTACATGGCCAAAACATCTCATAGTTAGATCTATAGCATTTGTGTGATCATGGGTGCGTATGTACCATTTAATTCACTTCCTTCAGGCTTGGTTGAGTAAACTGTTTGAATAAAACTATAAAAGTATTTGCCTTCAAATCTTCCTGTTTCTGGCACTTCTTGTTCTTATTCACAGATTGTTATGTCCTATTTTTAACCATGTATTCTGTTGTATACTCAGTTGGTTACTTCCTGTACAGTGTGTTTATGTATTTTCGGCATTAGTGTGTAGCTATGTGTAGGAAGGCCTGAGGAAGAGATCGGTTTTAACCTGCAAAATATGAAAGGTGGGGTGAATACGCATAGACATTAGGTGAACAGATGATGGGCTAATTACGTTTTCCACGGTAAACAGGCCGATAAAACAAGGTGCGAGTTTCCTGGACTCGACGCGCAGAGGTATGTTGCGTGCCGAGAGCCAGGCACATTGGACAGGGCGTATGTTGGGACTTGGTCTGCGGCGGCGGTTGGCAGATCATTCGGCGGCGCTGTGGGCCTTGAGGAGGGCCGCTCTGGTGACCTTCCAGGTTCGACGGCAGCGGCGCACGTGGCGGGTGACTGAGGGCACTGCTATGTCTCATTCCTGGTCCGGGACGAGCGGTGGAGCGTAGCCCAAGGATGCCTAAAATGTGGAAAGGCCGGTGGCAGAGTTGACCAAAGTGTTGTGGGCGTATTCCTCCCAGGCCAGCTGTGTGCTCCATTTCGTGGGGTCCTTGGCCGTGAAGCAGCACAGAGTGGCCTCAATTTCCTGATTTGCCCTCTCAGATTTTAGACTCACCTTGGCACCCGGGGCCTTGCAGAAAGCCCTCCACACCTGGGACACGAATTGGGGCCCTCTGTCCGAAACAATGTCCAGCAAGATGCCATGGACCTTGAACACTTGGTCGAAGAGCACTTTTGCCATCTCCATCAATTGGGAGTTTTGGCAGGGCGATGAGCTGGACTCACCTTCAAGAATCGGTCCACGATGGTGAGAATGACAACATTTTCGGATGTGGGGAGCCAGGTGATAAAGTCCGCGGCGATGTGAGACCATGGCCGCCCAGGTGTGGGGAGAGGTTGAAGCAGGCCCGCGGGGGGCTAGTGTGAGGCCTTGTTGCGGGCGCAGGTGGCGCAGGCCGCCACAAACTCCCGGCGTGGGCATCCATGGAGGGCCACCAGAAATGGCGTTGGAGAAGCATCAGGGTCCGATGGTAACCTGGGTGACCGGCAAACCGGGAGTCGTGGGCCCACTGTAGGGCTGCCGTCCGAGCTGAGGAGGGCATGTAGAGACAGTTGGCTGGTCCACCCCCAGGGTCGGGTTTGCCCCCCTGTGCCTTGTGGATGGTGCGCTGGATCTCCAAAGTGAGTTGGCCTACCAGGCAGCCAGGTGGCAGGTTGGTGTCTTTGGGCTCCTCAGGCCCTTGGAGACGAACTGGCATGACAGGGCATCTGGCTTGACGTTGTAGGACACCGGCCGGTAGGTCAGGGAGAAAGTGAATCTCCTGAAGAATAGGGCCCACCTGGCCTGCCAGGAATTCAGGCGCTTGGCCGATCAGATGAACTCCAGGTTCTGGTTTTAAGTCTAGGCTAAAGACATACTTATTTACGCAGGCTTTTGACTAGATTTAGATCAGGTTGCATGGTTTTTGTTGCTGGGGCCGGAGTCTGGAGTCATGTCTGGCCTGCCTGCCTTGTCCGCTAGCCGGGAGTGTCGAGTGGGCGGTCTGGCTGAACTAGGCTTCGGTCCTCTTGATCTTGACTCATGCATCCTTGCTTAGAATATGGGCAGAGCTGGGGTTCAATAGTCAAAAGAGTCCTTATGGTGATCAGAGACGTTGGGTGCCTGGTCTTCTTCTTTCTGCCGCTCGTGGGGGTTGCCAATGTCTCAATGTGATCCCTCTTGGCTGTGTTTTCCTACCAGTTCTCCTCTTTCTAGCTTTCTAGCTATGCTGCTATAGCTAATGCTGCCGGGGTCCCCTCATGCTACACCTTGGCATCAGTGATTGACATGGCATCAGTGATTGTTAATAAACACTGTGCTCTTAAATCAATAACTAACTACATTTTCCTGTTTTCTCTCCGAGCCTCCGAGCTGTGTTTGGGGCGGGGGTGGGGGGTTCCCGGCAGTTCCCCACACATGATGTACATCTTGATGGAGCTCCACTGTGCATAATTCACATTTAAATTCGACCATGACTCCATGACTTTAGTTTTCGCTCTTCGATTTATCATCATAACCGGGCCACTTATGTCAATGTGAATACTTCACATTTTATTCGGACTTTGACTCCAATGACTGTAGTTTCGCTCTTAGATTTATCATCATACCTGGGCCACTTAATGTCGATGTGCATACTTCACATTCTTTTCATTCACTTTGACTCCATGACTGTAGTTTCGCTCCTTAGATTTATCATCTACGCCGCCCAAGGAGGTTGGGTCCCTTTTTGAGTCTTGGTCCTCCCAAGGTTTCTTCCTAGAACTAGGGAAAGTTTTTTTTCCTTGCCACTGTCGCCCTAGGCTTGCTCAATTTGAGATTGGACGTAGTTATTAGGAGATAATCTAAACTTGTAAAGTTGCTTTGAGACAATGCTCCATTGTAAAAAGCGCTATATAAATAAATCTGACTTGACTTGACTTGGTGGTCGGTCCAGACGATGAAGGGCTGTTCAGCTCCTTCAAGCCAGTGCCTCCATTCCTCGAGGGCCAGCTTGACGTCGTAATTCTGCTCGGCGGGGGAGAGATGCCGGGAGAAGAAGGCACAGGGGTGCAGCAGGATGTCTGGGGTTATGCGTTGGGACAGGACGGCCCCTACACCGGTGTCCAAGGCGTCCACCTCCACAATGAACTGCCGGCTGGAGTCGGGTTGGGCGAGGACCAGAGCCGTGGTAAACAATTTTTTCAGCTGGAGAAAAGCTTGGTTGGCCTCGACCGTCCACTGGAAGGCGCTTTTCGTAGAGGTGAGTTGGGGCCGCCACCTTACTGTAGTCCCGGATGAAGTGGCGATAGAAGTTGGCGAACCCAAGGAATCGCTGGAGATTCTTCTGCCCCAAGGGTATGGGCCACTCTGCGATGGCACAGACCTTGGCCAGGTCGACCTTGATCACCAGTAGTCAATGCACGGCCGGAGGGAGCCGTCCTTCTTCTTGATGAAGAAGTAGCCAGCCCCCAGAGTTGACGAGGAGGGTCGAGTGAGGCCGGCATCAAGGGACTCAGCGATATAGGCATCCCTGGCCTCCCTCTCCTTGTGGGAGAGTTGATACAGATGACCAGAGGGCAGGGGAGCCCCCGGGAGGAAGTCGATCGCGCAGTCGTACGGGCCTGTGTGGTGGTAGCGACTTGGCCTGGACCTTGCTGAATACCAGCCCACGTTAAGGCCCAACACCGAAGGAGGCCAACAACGTTAAAGACCTTACTGGAATGGGAAGCAAAAGCCATAGAGCACTGCTGGAACACCAGACTGCACTGCAGAAGGAATCCCTGGCGCTTGGTCAGGTCACCATCGTAAGGCTCGGGGTGCATGTTAGTGGCGAGTTCCGAGCTGGTGGGACCTGTCAGGCGGCCCGGGGAAGTTCCACTGCTGCATTGTATTGCTACAAGTCTGTGGTGGCCTAATGGTTAAGGTCCACTGCCAAGAAGGTCCACTGCCAAGCTGCCACTGTTGGTGTCACGGGTTCCCCCTGTCCTCCACATCTTCATGCCCCTCCTTGCCTCAGGGGGACAGTCTGCACCGCGTCATTCGTGGTGCTCCGCCGAATAGCGGAGCACCAGAAGAAGAAGCTAGGGCCCTCGGACTAGTGAACTTGAATGAACAGTATTTAAGCAGGGCCCTAGTTTCCGAACGGCGCAGGGATTTTGTTTTTGGATAATATCCCTTTCGTACTGTTACGGCGGTTCGTTGTTTTTTTGGATTATGTTTTGGATACATGTCCTGGATGTTATTCCTTTTCGGTCATTTGTTAAGTAGTGTATTTTCATGTACGTTCGGTTTCGCCTCAGGGCTGCTTATGTTGAGTTTTCCAGTGTTTGTGTAACCTTCTGTAAGTTTCGTTTACGTTTGTATTCAGTTTGTGTCTATTTTCAAATATAAAACATGGTTATTTTGGTAGAACCTGCGCACATCTCCTCCATGCCTGTTAGGCCACGCCGACGTGACAGAAATCCCCGCCAAACAAAGGAGACGGCAGGTTCTCAAGTTAATCAGTTCGGGACTGTGTGGGCTGAGCTGCCGGAAAAATTCGACGGTAACCCCCGTCAATGTGGCGAATTTTTTTGGCAGTGCTCGACCTATTTACGGCAGTTCCCTCACTACTCGGAGTTTAGGCGTCTTGTGTTTGTAAACTGCCGTCTTACAGGTCCAGTGCTTAACTGGGTGGAGGCCAACTGGTCCCGGCTGTTACTGGGGATGTATGATCAGCTCATGAATGAGCTGTGGGACCAGTTTGGTCTCTCTACTAGCACTAGGCTGGAGTCCACTAGTCTCCCGGTTCGGGCAGCTTCGAGAGGTCAGTTATTAGATCCCCAGCTTACCAACTGCTGGAAATCTCAGACCAAACTCCGGTCAGCACTCGTTTCTAACCACGCTAGTTCAGTAGTAGAGCCGATAGCGGTGGATATTGGTGTTTCTGAACAAGCTAGCTCAGTTATTGAGCTAATAGCTTCTCTTTGTTCTGTTTTTGAAAAAGCTAGCTCAGTTATAGAGCTGATAGCTTCTTTTTGTCTTGTTTTTGAACAAGCTAGCTCAGAAATTGAGCTGATAGCTTGTCATTGTCCTGTTTCTGAACAAGTTAGCTCAGTTATTGAGCCGATAGCTTCTCATTGTCCTGTTTTTGAACAAGCTAGCTCAGTGATTGAGCAGATAGCTTCTCATTGTCCTGTGTTTGAACACGCTAGCTCAGTAATTAAGCCGATAGCTTCTTATTGTCCTGTTTTTGAACAAGCTAGCTCAGTTATTGAGCTAGTGGCTTTTCATTGTTCTTTGTTTGAACACGCTAGCTCAGTTGTTGAGCCAATAGTGTCTTGTCGTGGTGTTTCTGTACTCTATAGCTCAGTTATTGAGCCGAGAGCATTTTGCCGTGGTATTTCTGAAAACACTAGCTCCATAAATGAGCCGATAGTGTCACAGATGTGTGTTTCTGAACAAGCTAGCTCAGTTATAGAGCCGATAGCTTCTCATCATGGTAATTCTGAATATGCTAGCTCAGTTGTTGATAGCATCTCATTGTGGTGTGTCTGTGCTCGCTAGCTCAGTTGTTGAGCCGATAGCGTCTCATCGTGGTGTTTCGGTACTTGCTAGCTCAGTTGTTGAGCCGATGGCATTTCGTCGTGGTGTTCCAGTACTCGCTAGCTCAGTTGTTGAGCTGATAGCGTCTCATCGTGGTGTGTCTGTACTCGCTAGCTCAGTTGTAGAGCCGATAGCGGTGGATGTTCGTGTTTCTGACCTCGCTAGCTCAGTTGTAGAGCCGATAGCAATAGATGTTCGTGTTTCTGAATTCGCTAGCATCATGCCGATTTCTGTGCCACGGACATTTGCACCACGGTCATTCACACAACGGACATTCGCGCCACAGACAATCGTGCCGATTCCTGCGCCACGGACATTTGCACCATGGACATTTGTACCAGTGCCAGCATCGAGGGTGGCAGTTCCAGTTCCATCACCGAGGAGGGCAGTTCCAGTGTCGAGATTGTCTGTTTCAGGACCTGTGCCAGCACCGAGGGCAACTGGTCCTGTAGCCGTGCTGAGGGCGAGTGTTCCTGTGTCAGCACCGAGGGCGACGACTGATCCTGTAGCTGTGCCGAGGGTGAGAGTTCCTGTGCCAGCACCGAGGGTGAGTGTTCCTGTGCCAGCACCGAGGGCTACTGATCCTGTGCCAGCACCGAGGGCGACGACTGATCCTGTAGCTGTGCCGAGGGTGAGAGTTCCTGTGCCAGCACCGAGGGTGAGTGTTCCTGTGCCAGCACCGAGGGCTACTGATCCTGTGCCAGCACTGAGGGCGACAACTGATCCTGTAGCCGTGCCGAGGGCAATGGATCCAGTAGCCGTGCTGAGGGCAACTGATCCTGTGGACGTGCCAGAGGTCGTGAGTCTGGGAGAGGCCTTGGCAGAGGCCTTGAGTCCTAGAGAGACCTTGTGTAACCGTGAGGACCTGGAGGAGGCTGTAGGCTCTCGTGAGGACCAGCAGGAGGCGGTGTGTTTCCGTGACACTCTCCCAAAAGGGGTACCTAGGAAGCATCCGGAGAGGAAGCCCCCAGATGCTGTGGTGCGCTCCGATGGAGGGGGGCGTTTTAAGGGTGCCCTAGCTCCGACTCGGGCTCTGTGGGGGGGAGTATGTCACAGGTTCCCCCTGTCCTCCACGTCTTCATGCCCCTCCTTGCCTCAGAGGGGCAGTCTGCACCGCGTCGTTCGTGGTGCTCCGCCAGATAGCAGAGCACCAGAAGAAGCAGCTTCCGAACGGCACAGGGATTTTGTTTTGGGATAATATCCCTTTCGTACTGTTATGGCGGTTTGTTGGTTTTTTGGACTATGTTTTGGATACATGTTCTGGATGTTATTCCTTTTGACTGTGATGGCGTTTTGCTTATGTACTCGTTTGCATGCTACATCCCGGTGAGCCCGCTTTTGCTGTGTTCTTGTGGTGAGCCTGTTCATATCTGGTTGAACAGTAAAGCCTACTTTTGTTTTGTGTATTGCGGTAGCCGGTGTCGGTCATTTGTTAAGTAGTGTATTTTCATGTACGTTTGGTTTCGCCTAAGGGCTGCTTATTTATGTTGAGTTTTCCGGTGTTTGTGTAACCTTCTGTAAGTTTTGTTTACGTTTGTTTCTATTTTCGAATATAAAACATGGTTATTTTGGTAAAACCTGCGGACGTCTCCTCCATGTCTGTTAGGCCACACCGACGTGACAGTAGAGTCCTTGAGCAAGACCCTTAACTCACAATTACTTGGACTGTAGGATATGAGTTGTAAATTGCTCTGGATAAGGGCGTCTGCTAAATGACATAAATATAAATGCAAATATAAATGCTGGTTTCAAAAGTTGCCTGCAGGTGTGAACATTCCAACTTCCTGGTTTATGGCTATTGGCTGATTTATTGGCTGATTTATGTTTGAAAAATGTACAAAACCTTTTTTCACTAGCTGTTTTGCTTGTGTTGATTTGTTTTATGTGTTTTGGCTGAAGTCTTGATACTTATAGTTTAATTTCTTATTGTTTATTTCGTTCACTTAGGATATAGTTTAACTACTTTCATTTCTCTTGGCTGGGTGGCTCGGGTATATTGGTTATGTAGCTTCCTTCGTGATTTAATTGCTAGTAGGAGATGACTTACAGCTGATTGGTATACATTTTTATAATTTTTTTCTCTTTTTTTTAGAGCATTTCAGCCTGTGTAGGTGTCCTTCTATTGACTGGCCACTTTTTTTATGACATTCCGTCTACCTCTCACTTCTCACTTTGCACCTTGATTGCAGTGATAACATGTAAGGTGTGTGAAATCACATGCACCTTTCTTTTGGTGGTTTGTGTGTGTTTTTGTCTGCATTATTTGCTTGTAGATGGGTCACAGATCGCCCGGGACTTGAACTTGTTACGCCACTCCTCGCCGCCTGATGGCAACCCGGACAAGGACATTTCCAGTGCTCCGCCGGAGAAGCTAGCGCCCTGAATAGGATTGCTTTCAGGTGTGCAACAGAGTATTTAGGCAGGGTCCTAGCTCTCCTTCAGTGCGGGTCGTTGTTTTGGGAGAAACTCCCTTCGGACTGTTGTGGCGGTTGGCAGAAATGCCCTGTGTCGCTAGTCTTTATCTTTCCGATCACTGGGATCTATGTTTCGTTTGGTGGTTGTTGGAGAAATTTTAATATCTTAGTATTTAATCCTACTGCATAGTAAAGTAAAATGTAAGTAATCCTAAACTTATGTAATCCTATAGCTGTGGAACACTGTGTGTAATGATTCTTTCCAATGACTTGTTGAAAACATATACAAAACACAGACGTGCCCCCAGGGTCAGCAGCAGGCCATAAAAGAAGAAGGAGTT